>MJUU01001602.1:9993-24429 GCA_002080025.1 Modiolus philippinarum
TTACTTCTGGTTTTTGTTGGCAAAAATATTGATCATCTCCTAAATGCTTTACACCATAACTAAATTTAAACAATTTTTCATATTGGCAGTATTTGGCATTGCACAATATCATGTTCTTCTTTCATAATTGATGACGTTGTTATACCAAATCTATTTAGAAGTATTTCAATTGAAGTTTCATATGTAAGAAGGCTGGATATCATAGTCAAGGGAAATAATGTCCTTAGCTAGCTGTCAGTAACTGTGAGCATTTGTCCAGACAGTACCTGTGTGTATTGTCTTCATGTTTTATGTACTTCATTGTAAGGGTACTCGTCTTGATAAGTTGGACTTTTTTCTAGTTTGATTTTTACTGTGAGTCTTTTTGTGTATTTATTTTTTAGCCATTCACCACACATAAGGGGAGGGTTTGGATCCAAGAAAACGAGTTTAACCCCACCGCAATTTTTGCGCCTGTCCCAAGTCAGGAATATGTTGGTGATTGGCTTGTCCATGTCTTCTTATAAAATTTTAGTTTCTTGATATTTGGGTTATTGGATGTGGTTTGTTTCCATTGATTTATCCACTTTTTTACCCTTTTGGGGCCATTTAGGGCTTGCTATATGGTGTGAGGTTCCTCACTGTGTTGAAGACCGTACGGTGACCCCTAGATGCTTTGTTTTGGGTCGTTTTAACCTTGATATGGGATGTTGTCTCCTTGACATTTACCCCATTTCCTTTCTTTTTCATAATGAATGTTATTACAAAAAAACAACAGATCATTGATTAAATTGACAAAATATTAACATGGGGTTAAATAATAAAATTTATCAAATCAAGCTGGCATAGAGAGATGTAGAGCTTAATTATCATCACAGCAGCAGCAGTAGTGAATAATCTAAATATAGCTGGCAGTACTAGGGGTTAACACTGACTTAAGTGCAAGATCAAGAAATCTCAGATACCTGATGTTAAGATTTTCTCTGATGAAATGTGAGTCAAAGAACTGGTTGAACCTTACACATGCATGGGTGTCCGTCTCTTATCAAAATTTTGCATTGATAGTTGTGATTCAAATGTATTTAAAAGATATGATTCATCACCACCAGGCAGGACTTGCCATCTGCCATTCCTCTGCAAATAACTAGGATGCCAATCACTTCATAATAAGCTGTATTGCACTAGAACAAGACAGAAAATCTCAATAGCATGTAAAGAAAATGCACCAAATTGTCTTTTACAAGAGAAAAGAAACTTTCATTTATGTGGCTGATGTTTACAGTACAGTGACTTTCTCAGACAAACTTTCAAGACAAATAGACTAAAAATATATGTCAAAACATGGGCATGATCTGGTCGCATCCCTTTATACTTGTTAAACATAAAGAAATTAATACAATGCAAGACTGTGAGAAAATATCATGGCCTCATGATGAATAATTAAGAAAAAGACCTGTATGTAATTCTATTGTCTTTGTAAGCTGTAAACGTAAAAATGCACAAACAAGATAGACAGACAAAAAAATTATAATTGATAAATGTGAATTGAATGTAGCTTTATAGAAAGAGGTTCAGCATTAATAAGGCCATACAAAAATAATGATTAGATTCTCAGGCCATTTTTCAGAAAAAAATGATGAGGCAGGGAGGGAGAAGATTTTTATTTTTATTGGTTCAAAATCATGATGAGACATCTTCTTAGCTCACCTCACAGTGAGGGGGGCTTATGTGATACCCCTAGTGTCGGCGTCCGCGTCCGGTCAGGAAGAATGGTTAAGGTCCATTCCTGCTTACTGACATGCCCCACATCAACTATATTGATGTGCCTGATGCACTTTGGGATGACAAGTGGAATGCATGCTTCGGATGTTGTCTCTGACCTACATTTTACACATGAGCGACTTGGTTAGGTAGAATGGTTAAAGTCCATTCCCGCTTACTGGCATGGCCCACATCAACCATATTGGTATGTATGATGCATTTTTGGGATGACAACAACAATGCATACTTCGGATGCTGTCTCTGACCTACATTTTACCCATGAGCGACTCTGTTAGGTAGAATGGTTAAAGTTCATTCCCACTTACTGACATGTCCCTTAGCAACCATATCGGTATGCATGATGCAACTTGGGATGACAACAACAATGAATGCTTCGGATGCAGACTGTAAACTACAATTTATGCATGACTGAATCTGTTAAAAAGAATGATTATAGTCCATTCCTGTTTACTGACATGTGCAACATGTGACAATGCTGCGCAACGAGGTGAGCTTAGCAGGCTGTGGCTGCTTTCTATGTTTACATTTCTGAAATGCCCAAAAAGTAATTAGGCAGTTGATGTTCATTTTTTTATTATCTCTAACTACATAAATAAAAAGGTGAAATTAGTCCCCAGAAAAGAGATAAGGCAGTGGCCTAAGAAGCTTATGTTTTTTAACCGAGTTTTCCTGTTGGGAAATCCAGTTATTGAAATGCTGATGTACGGCGGTTGGGTAGGCTGGCGGGCACTTTGGCGGTCGGTCGGCTGCCAGATCTTGTAAGCTACTCCTCTGTAACCGTGCAACAGAATTTCATGAAACTTAGTGTGTAGCAAGGACATCATATTTAGATGTGCATATTGTCGGATATTTTTCATCTTACAATTTTTCCAGGAGTTATGCCCCTTTGAACTTAGAAATTTATAGGTGTTTTGACCGTATGCTTGTAAGCGCAAGTCCTCTTTAACCATTCAACAGAATTTCATGAAACTTTGTTTGTAGCAAGGACATCATATGTATCAACAGAATTTCATGAAACTTTGTATGTAGCAAGGACATCATATGTAGTTGCGCATATTGTCGGGGAATTTTTCATCATACAATTTTTCCAGGAGTTATGCACCTTTGAACTCATAATCTATAGGTGTTTTGACCATATGCTTTTTGTTTGACTTTTAAGTAAAGTAACTTTTCAGTGATTTTTAAGAGTGATGGTATACACTGCACATAATGAGAGGAGGTATAAGTTAAACAGCTTTTCACACAAGTACCTATTTCTGCATTCAAATAGTGAAGGAAAACCCGGTTTGATATCGTATTGACATCCATTTCTTGTTTTTATTTGGTGTAATTGGTACATTCTCAGATGACATTCTCTGTGAAAGAAGAACTAGAAGACAAGTCAAGACAGGTGCTTACTTTGACAGAAGAAGTAAACAAACTAGACACAGAACTACAGCAATCAAGACAAGATTTGTATCAGGAACAATTACAATGTAATGATTATGAAAGTCAGGTAAATGACATGTAACAGCTGTTAATAGATTTATTTGCCTGCATCAGTATATCAGATGTTAATTAATCATACCCCATCTCGATAATTAGTGGTATATTGGAGTTCACTTGTGAGTCTTTCTATCACTCTGTCCTATATTTTTCATCACAGTACACTGCTTTAGCCTCAAGGGATTTACGTGTATTTAAAATTTTGTGTGATGCTTTCTTGAAATGATCTGTACTTTGTAAGTGCAACATTATTTAGTTTTTCATAATTGGTCAAAATTTTAATTTTGTTAAGCTTGATGTGTAGTCATTATCCAAGATGTAGTCAGTATGCAATTTCATTTAAGGTAGTTGGGGTGTCTTGGTTTCTGACATAAGAACTTTTTTTTAAGTTTGTTCAATGAAACTTTGAGTAATATGCTATAAAAAGATGCAAAAAAATTTTGTGGTCACAGATATGTCAAAAAAGATACAAACTTCTATTAACATTGGCCAAATTTGGGATTTTCGCACTATATTTACAATAGAATTATATGGGAAATAGCTATTTACCACAATTCAAGAGCATATTTTTTCTATAAGCAGACATACAATTTATTCCAAACTTTGCATTTTTATTCGTACAATATAGAACTTTAATTTAAAAACATAAAAAAGATAGTCACGGACCTTTTGAAAAAGTTATTTCATGAAACATGAAGAATTTGTTACTTTTTCAAGAAAGGGGAGATAACTTAATTAAAGTAATTTGGGACCCCAAAATAAAAAAAAAATATTTTGGAAAAATTATAATAATTTTTTTTTGTTAAAATGCTTTTGACAAAGTCAAAAAAGAATTACGATCAACTACCTTATTTTTTTAACAAACTTATAAAATTTGACCTATTCCATGGTATTTCAGTAAGGAATTATCTCCCTTTGATAAAACTTTTTTAATGTTTGGCAAATACATAGGATTATTTAAACAAACATGAAACTCATTGTTCATTTTTATTAAAATTATTGTATTAAAGACATACAAAATCATTTAGGCAACATTCTCATTGAATTATTTAATTTTTGCGTGATGTGCAAAAAAGATGCTCAGTTTTAGACACCCCAACTACCTTAATCAGAAAGTTACCTATATAGGTAACTGAGAAAATTTACAGTGTAATTCCAAAAGAAAAAAAAACTGTATGAAAAGTAGTTTTAATGGAGGTGTGTATAAGGTTACTATTATCTTTTCTTTTGAATCAACAATAAAATATGTAAGTTCACTTCAGTATAGGAGAGAAGATTTTGTGCTAAATTGGAACTTTGATGATAGTATCAATTTTTATGCCCCCAGATCGAGGATCGGGGGCATATTGTTTTTGTCCTGTCTGTGTGTCTGGTTGTCTGTGTGTCTGTCTGTGCGTCCAAAACTTTAATCTTGGCTATAACTTTTGGACTATGTAAGATAGATTTTTCATACTTGGCAAGTGTATAGGTCTAGTCAAGAGGAATATTAATATGCAAAAAAAAATTTGGTGAGGTCAAAGGTCAAGGTCACAGAGGTCAAAAAGGGGTGAATTTGGCTTTATCACATATTTGACTGTAGAATCCTTATTATTTATCCTATTGAGACGGGGTATGTTTTATGTTATTGCTTATAAAATTGCCCAACTGTAGTATGCCAACAGATTATAGGTAGCATTTACCGTTTTTGAGAAACAAGAGGCCCAAAGGGGCACAAATGAAAAAAAATGATTTTAAAAATTTTTTGTCTGATCTTGATGCAGTATTTTTTCTGTAGGTTTCTTATAGCATGCTTAAACAAATACATTTAACAGTTTAAACCATTCCAATAAACAAGAGGCCCAAAGGGGCTTCATCTGTTTCAGAATAAAGGGGTTAAATTGGGTGTTTTATGGTAACTTTTTAACTATGTTAGATAGACTTTTATTACTTAGCAAGTGTATAGGTCTTGTCAAGAGGAACATAAATAAGCAAAAAATTAGATCAAAAGTCAAGGTCACAGAGGTCAAAATGGGGCAAAATTGGGTATTTAAATATATTTTACTGTAGAATCTGGGGGCATATGTAGTGTTTCACAAACACATCTTGTTATCCTTGTTTTTAACATTAAAATACATTAATGTGTGTGAACCTACTTGAATCTTAATTTTTTATGAAATAAACATATTCAGATGGAGACTTTACAGCAACAGTTTGAAGAAAGAGGAAGAATAATTGATACAATTTCTGAAACAGAAAAAGGACAACTTGATCAGTACAGACTTCTGAAGGTCACCTTAGATTCTGTGAACTCTGAACTGAAGGAAAAAGAAAGAAAGGTAAGAACATTTCTCAGTCTTCCTTTTTGTCCATGATACAGTAATGACAGAACAAAGGATTCCATGTGTACTTGTTGATAAAATAATTTCTAATATTGAGCAAAATAATTTTCAAAATGATTGCAGAACTGTTAAACATTTCAAAATTTATTTCATATGTAAAATTTCATTATTAACATTCAAGACGGCAAATTTGATTATCTAATGGCCAAAGGTAAAATGCAGTGAAATGTTATCTAAATAGATCTGTTCAGAAATTTCATAAGACATGTGAAAAAAATACAAAAAACAAAAACAACAACAAAAAAAACCCAAACAACCAAAACAAGCAAATGAAAACAAGTGTTTCAACATTAATCAACAAGCATTTTCACACTGTTCGGGAAATTTGAAAACTAGGAAAGAATGAGAGAAAATTTTCTCTAATGATATGTCAAGTTTAAACCGGTTTTGACCNGTTAGATAAATTTTCTTTATTCAACGTATGTTGAATAAAGCTCCGTGCTATTTCCCGCCAAATCTATTCGGAATACAATTCTCTGTGTTTTTCATTGATCATTAGAGAAAAAGATTACACCACTTTATCCCGATTATTACCATATTTTATCCACTCTCGATAGTTAAATTCAAAAATTTTGAAATGCTCGGCAAGCCTCGCAATTAAAATTTTAAAATTTAACTATCTCTAGTGGATAAAATATGGTAATGAACGGGATCTTGTGGTGTAATCTATATATATATCATTGTATAAATCAAATTGAAGACAGGAGACAAAAGATTAGACAACAACAGAGAAACAAACAAAAACAATAAAAAATTGATTGCTATAGGTTAACGGCGTTTTTGTCTCTCGCCTGTGATGAGACATGCATGCAAAGTATGACGATGGCATTAACTTTTACTAAATACAGGTTATTTTGAAAACCCTTTGATGTAGGAACATCATATTTGGTCCATTGGTAGTACTAATCAAATGCTACCTGACAGACATGAAGTCATGTGACATTGACCTCTATTGCACGGTCCAGTGACCACAATAAAATTCTCTGCTTAGGTTCATTTCTCAATAACTAGAAGTGGTAGGTTGATAATATTTGGTATGTAAGTTGGTCTTGGGTAGTACATGTCAGTCTGGCAGCTGACTTCTGTCCTTGACCTCAATTTCAGGGTCTAGTGGCCATGTTAAGTTTCTATGCTAAAGTCCATTTCTTAATAACTAGAAGTGGTATTTTGATAATATTTGGTATGTATGTTGGTCTTGTGTAGTACATGTCAGTCTGGCAGGTGACTTTTGTCCTTGACCTCAATTTCACTGTCTAGTGGCCACATTAAGATTGTCTGCTTAAGTCCATTTCTCAATAACTAGAAGTGGTAGGTTGATAATATTTGGTATGTAGGTTGGTCTTGGGTAGTACATGTCAGTCTGACAGGTGACTTTTGTCCTTGACCTCAATTTCACAGTCAAATGGCCATGTAAAGTTTCTATGCTTAAGCTCATTTCTCAATAACTAGAAGTGGTAGGTTGATAATATTTGGTATGTAGGTTGGTCTTTGGTAGCACATGTCAGTCTGGCAGTCGACTTTTGTCCTTGACCTCAATTTCACAGTCTAGTGAGCATGTTCAGTTTTCTGATTTGTCACTTCAATTTCACATCAATTAAGAGGCCAAGCAGGGTCGGGCAAGACATCTATTAGGGTCCTATTTTGTTCATTTAATCTAAGAAATATGCTGACATACTATAATGAAAACACTATTCACAAAAATAATGTTAACAAAGCAAAACATTACTGTGTTTTATTTTTTAGCTTAAGATTTTAGAGGTTGAAGTTAGCCAACAGAGATATAAACTACAACAATTAAATGCCCAGGCTTCAGGGGAAATAACTGGTACAAAAGAGACTGAGACTGAAAGAGATCAGTTAAAATTAGAGTTAGCAGTAAGTGTGTAAAGCACCTAGAGTAATACTTTTTGTTTTGGCACTATGTAAAGGTTGCATATAATAATAATGAGAGTTCTGTATTGTTGCTGTGTAATCATGTTTGTAGAATATTTTCTGGGAAATCATATACCATGTGTGTTCAGTCTTCGTGTTTATGTAGTAAGTTATATTGATAATATTAAGGCAGCAATTAGTAAATTTAGAATGAATATAATGAAAGCAATGCATATATGTGAATATGTTTTTGTTAAGGGAATTTGAATTCAGCATTTCCATGCAGTTTTACCCCTTCTGAATCTAGAAAAAATGTAATAAGATTTACTGTTGTCAGTGTTGAAATACTCAGTGCAAATTCTCCTGTAAATGCTCTGCAGAATTAAATGAAATTTTGTATTTAGCAAATAATAAAAATAAACTTGATGTATTCAACATCCCCCTCCATAATAGCAGATATCACTACTAAAAAATCCCACTTCTATTTAACCTTGCACAGAGCTATTTATCCTTAAACATAGTCATGTCATCCTCTAGTTTCTAAAAGATGTTAAAAAGATGGTGTATATGATTCTGTAAATTCTGGGTATTCAGAATTGCTTATATTTCTTTCTGTTTATCAGGGAGTCAGCCAGTATTATAGGGGTATTGCATGAATATTGGGAAATATTGTCCAGAGTAGAATTTTATATTGCACGAACTTGTTAGTGCTATATAATTTCTACAAGGGATAATATTTCCGAATATTCATGCAATAACCCTTTTATTGAATAGCAAAGCAAACATTTCTTCAAAGATAGTGATTTTTGTTGTCAATGATGTCATGAAAATTAAGTCATATTGCACTATACAATATGGAAATTTATTGCATGCTTGTCAGTATCAATACCTTATGTTCTGTATATTTTGACAAAATAAAAAGAAATAGTTGTCTTTGTAGAAAAAAAAATGACGTTTATTGTATAAATAATTTTATTTGAAGGAAGCTTACACTAACATGAAAACTACAGAGGAAGAAATGCATGTCATGGCCACAGAAATGCAACAACTACAACAAGAATTAACCAGTCAGAAAACAGAAGTCATGCAGCTGTCATCAGAGAAGGGAGAATTAGAACAACATCTAGAGGTAACCAGTTCTGTACAATATAGAATGTATCTTTGTCAAGTTGGTGAATATTGTATGATTATCAAATACAAAATGAACTCAGTTACCCCCATTTTAAAAAATATTTTCTGAAAGCTCTAAATCATAACATTAACATATCAATTTTCCAAAACAATTCATGGTTAGGGGAAAATTTCCCAGTCATTTAAGTGCAATTAGCATAAAAGTAAAATTTTCCCAATATATTGGCTTCTTTCAAGTTAGGTACCTTACTTTTAATGGGTTCATACCTGTTAACCTTTGGTAACTGTTATAAGGGAGATCTCCCTCTCACCAGTCCATTTAAGGGGGAGATTTTACATCACAACTTTTTTTCAACAAAAACTTCATTTATAAATGAAGAAAAGAGAATATGGAATGGAAGAAATCATTTAAATAAGCTGTTAGATCAATCTCTAAAATCAAAATTCTACCATCATTTTAATATCATGTATCATATTTCATAAGAAAGCAAAACAAATTTGGGAAAACTGTTAAAAATTACCTTATTTTGTCTTTGAGAAGGTTAAGTGGAGAAAAAGCAGTAAGGGGGAGATTTTGATCTCCCTTTTGGGAGATTCATTCAAAGAGGGAGATAATTCTTCTAAGAGGGAGTCTCCCCCTTAAAGGGGGAAGGTTAACAGGTATGATGTGAAAAAACAAGATTGGTTATCCCAATTTTTTTTCTTTTTGTATTTATACATCATATCAACAACAAAAAAATTCATTGTTTCAGTCATTTACTTTGACTTGACCTCAAGTATTATAAAAGTGGATTGTCAGTAGGTTTATGAAGAGTTATATTTAATGTAAAATCATCTTTAATTCATATCTAACTCCAGTATTTGAATCTCATTGTGAATCATGTATCTCCATCCTTACAAAAGATGATAAAAATGTTCAAATCACTGGAGAATAAAACATATCAGATGAATTTATTTTTACTACCAATATTTTCTGTCAATTGGAACTTTTCACTCTATACCATATATTTTCTGTCACTAGAAATACATTTTCTAAAAAAAAATAAAAGAATTTCTTGTACAAAAGATATTTTCTTTCACTACCAAATAGCGGATGAACCCTTTGTACTATAGTTAATGTATATCAATAGGAAATACAAATGTAGTAAAAGAACATTTTGTCCATTTTCTGTCACCAGGAAATAGCAGAAGAACATGATGCTTTGATACAAGAGAAAGCACATTCAGAAGAAGATATAATCAAGTTAGAAAACAAACTACAGGAACTGGTGGAAACACTGGAGAATGAAGCCAGAAAACAGCATGATAACTTTGATAGTCAGTTTGAAGACATTCCTCGAGAATACAGAGAGGTATTTTAGTCCAGACAAACCCACATTTTACATGGGTTACATGCATTATTATGTTGTCTGCTCACAAAACATTATAAAAATCATTGTGCGGTTATGCGGATGTAAACTTGGATTCTATTGGCTGATTAACCACCTGCTAAATAACCATGTCCGCCATACACAACAAGAAAATCAATAATCGTGATAATGTAGTGTTTCACATTAACAAACATGCAGTAAGCATAGAAAAATAAACACAGCGACATTAAACATAGTTTACTTCTACGTAATGTAACAGTAATTTCAGCCTGAAAATTAAAATACGAAAAACATCTATATTTGGAATAACATGTAAATGATATGAAATGTTTTATCTGCGTTCATTGCCAAAGGTTTCCGCTCAGTGTATTTGAAAACGTCATTTTGCTGGTACAATCTTTATACAACTTGAAAAATCAATAAATCACTCGGTTGTGTATTGTTCATGTTACGCTGTCAGTTGGTATAGTGTTTATTTTTAGAATCGTGTAGTTAAATGTAGGTCATTTAGTAATTATCATTTTCGTAGTTTATTGCAAACTGTGGTTAGAATAACCGCACAAAAATGTTATCATGCATTGAACCAACCAACATAATTATTTAGATAGTGTCGAAAATGGTTGAACAGTGTGGCTGACGCCTTACCGTTCAACGATTTTCGACACTATCTAAATAATCATGTTAGTTGGTTCAATGCATGATAACTTATATTATAAGAGACTTCTAGAATACTTGTTTTTCAAGTTCAAGTAAATTACAGTTTGTCTTTATTTGATACACTTTCAACATACAAACTTAAAAGTAGTAAATAAAATGGAAAAGTAATGTCCTAATTACATGTAGTTTATGAATAAATGCTGCAGGAATATCTTGCCTAAAATACAGACAGTCAGCATAACTACCTTATCATGATTCTACTCCAAGATGATCCAGTACAAGTACATACATAATTCATAGTTTTACGTCTGTCAGTTTCTTGTAGTACTTTTTGGGATCTGTTGGTATTATTTGGACAGTTTTGGCACCAATATAGGTCAAAAGAAGAAAGATTATTTGATCAATTCATTGTAATTCTATTTGGTGTATGTAATAAAGAATAAAGGTATGCTTTATTTCAGCTTGCTGAAGAATTAGACACACTTAGATCTTTATTGGAAGCCAAAGATAAGGAGTTAGATATGTACCAGATAAAAACTGGGTATGTATGGTGTGAATAAAAAGATGATGTATGCATGTCCAAGAATGGTTTGAGTATTTAGAAGCAGTGTCATGGGTATATAATGATTCATTTAATTGGTTTGACATAGATTTCAGTGGTATTTTAGCTATTCCACGGCAGTCATTTTAAGTGGTAGAGGAAGCTGTAATTATTTTGCACGGCAATGAATGGTAATGCTAATGAAATAAAATGAATTTTAACACATTACTTATTGAGTCCTGATATAATTAAGGATATCCTAAATCTACCTGTGGATATATTCATGTAGAGTGAAAAGTATGCTTCATTGGTGTCTTCCACCTATTCCCACTTTTTACCTGCGTCACCAACGGTGACCGCAGGTCTAGGAGCCGCTCGACTCCGTCCGTCCGTCCGTCCGTCCGTCACGCTTTGGGGGTACCAAGTTTGTGTAATCTGAAACTCCGACACCNCTATTCCCACATACAAATACCTTTGATGTTTAATTTGTTTTTATAGTAATTAATGATACTTCAATATCCCCTTTAATTAACTTGTATTTACCTGTATTTTAATTTATTTTCCATTTGTTTTAAAAAAAAATAAATGTAACTAAAAAACAAGAAAGAGAATAATTTTTAGATATTAAGATGATTGTGTGTTGTATATGATTTTGGATAAAATGAATTGTGAATGAAATCTCTTTCATTTAACTCTAATACTTGACCTTAGTCTTAGCATGCACTTTGCCAGATTTTGATATTTTTTGTTTAAATAGCCAAAATAGACTATTTTACAACCATGTTCTCAGAAAACATCCAATTGTTGCATTCCTAGGAAGAACGCATTCCATACCACTTCAAGCAATTTTCAAAAACATTTGGGCATATTTTGAAAATGGTTAAATCTAGGAACACAATTCACAACTGAATGGCCACACTTCTTTCTCGATGACTAAATTATATTTATATGCAATCAAATGCATATAGAGAAGGATATGACAAATGAATTTAATATTGTCACAACTCGGAGCCATCAAGCTAGTTTTGATGAAAAATACAATTCTCAGAAAGATAGCAAACATTTTGAAAACATTGTTATACCAAAACAGTGTATAAAAATAATTATAACTAGAAAAATGTGAGCAGAGCTAACTAATATCATACCTCCCGCTCCCCCTAAAAATCAAATTTTTAAATAAATGATGCACAAGGGAAATGTATACTTAACATTCAGTTAACGTTTCAATGAATTCCAACAAGTGGTCTAGGAAGATTTGTCGCCACAAAGTAAGCACCATATGGCGGACGGACGAACGGACGGATCACTATATACCGCCCGCTAAGGCGAGGGGTATAGTAAAAGTTATACATGAGAAGAGCTGTACCATTCTGTATTTGACAATATCTTGTTTGTTTGACTGGGATTTTATTTAAAATCCTTGATACTTCCCCAAAGAAATAAAGGGAAATAATTTACTTAACATATGGGATAAGAAATATGTTGAAAGCACATTTTTTACTCTTTTACCCTTTGAAAATATAAAACGCGCTGATTTATTGCCGATCACTGTTTATATCTCATTTATAAAAGTCATATGCATAAAGATGATCATATATTTCTTTGCATACATATCCATTGAAAATTAAAATTTACACACACAAATAATTCATTTTCATGTTCCCATCCAACACTTAATTAGAAGTTGATTAAATATTGTTTATACAGTATAATCCTTTGTTTGGTCAGTTTTCCAGCTATTCCCACATGAAAATTTACCTTTTCTTATCTTATTTTTAAAAAGTGGGAATAGGAGGAATGAACCGCTTCATTTTGTATTCAGATGAATTTGTGGTTTGAGAACCTTCCTAAATACAACATTTTGACAAAATTCCTTGACCTCTAGAGGATAGAAATTATGTACACGACCAAATACAAAGCATGAATATTATTATGATATTTCTCCAGTATGAGATAGATAAATTTGTGATTTCAACATGCGAGCTTAAGCGAGCATGTTAAAATAAGAAATTTAACTATCGAGAATGGAGAAATATCGTAACCCATGAGCAGTTGAAATGATATATTGTTTCTCCAATGACTTTTACTTTGCTTCAGGTGCAGATTCAATGGTTCAGCATGGTTGTCAACATTGGTCGCACTAATCTCAAGGCCTAGTGACGATGACGTCACAATAGACTTTATGAATGAAATGAAATGTTGCGGGAAACATCACACAGAAATTTAACCACCATGTGGATTAAAAATAATATGTATTTTTAACCAACTGGGTTAACATGCTAAGAATTGGAGAAAATTCAATACTGTTGATTATATATTTGACCAAGTGTTGTCAACTTATCTCTACACGTTTAACCATTTCTGTTGGTCAAGGTAAAATATTAGTAATAACCCATTGTAAAACATCATTGTAAAACATTAATATACTGTAAAAGAGGAAATTTTTGTAAGGGGTTTATTTTTCCAAATTTCTTAATTGGAACATGTTCACGAAAATTTTCCCTCATGCAAATTTGTAGCTATTAAAAACATAACAAAAAGTTTGTGGTAATGAGAAAATAAAATCACACAAAATGTTGAAGGAATCAAAATCGCGAAAATTTACACCATACGAAAATAATCCCTTTTACAGTATTTACCCGTTTGTGAACTATTTCTTAATTTGTAGTTTTCGTTAGTTTAACATTAATATATTGCAGCCGTCAACAAATGGACATAGACTTCCTTCAGAGGAGGATAGAATTACTACACAATGACAACCAAAGTAATAGGGAAGATATCGCTAGAATGACTAATCAACTTATATTTAAGGTACATGTAGATAATACATACATATTCTTAAATTTCATCTACTTTCATCTATTTTATGGATGGTGGGGAGAAAAATCAATAGTAAACACAGCAGAACAATGGGAATGGCTATTTTTAGCTCACCTGGCTATTGCCAGGGTGAGCTTTTGCCATCACTTTTCGTCCATCCAGCGTAAACATTTCATTCAAAGATCTTCTCCTCTGAAACTACTTGGCCAATTGAAACCAAACTTGGCCACAATAGTCCTTAGAAGGTCCCCTGCAAAAAAGTTGTTTTTCAGACTGCGCTATATCCAAGATGGCCACCAGCGGGGATAATAGTTTTAACATTGGACCCTATGGGAAAACACTTTCAAAGATCTTCTCCTCTGAAACTACTGAGCCAATTGAAACCAAACTTGGCCACAATAGTCCTTAGATGGTCCCCTAA
>MJUU01001602.1:25907-49810 GCA_002080025.1 Modiolus philippinarum
AGGGGTCAAAGGGGCCAAAAATGCAATTTTTCTAAATATGTCAAATCTTTATTTTTCATTGGATTTCGATGGGATTTTTTTCTTTGGATTCCTCTTGATATAAGCTTTCAGTAGTATGTCAACGGATTTTTTGTGGCTCTTACTGTTTAGGAGCTACAAGGGGTCAAAGGGGCCAAAATTGCAATTTTTCTAAATGTGTCATATCTTTATTTTTCATCAGATTTCGATGGATTTTTTTCTTTGAATTTCTATGGATGTAAAGTTTTAGTTGATAATACATATTTTGCATAGCTCTTACAGTTTTTTATCAGTAAGTAATCAAAAGGGTTTTTTCCCTATTTTGTTTCTAGCTAATAACTGTGTCTAGCTTCTTTTTGTGTCCATCTAATTATTGTGTCAAGCTCTTTACTGTGTCCACATTCACTTTAAACTACCTTTGTTGAAATTTCAGTGGTCGACATGCTGCGGTCGTATCATGCTGCGCTCGGCGTAGCCCTTTATTTTAATGAGCTGTATGGTCATTTCAGAAATTAATTCCTCATCAGCAGCATTAGAACCCAAATATAGGAAATCCACAATGTCAAAATAATGGTTAAAATGCTTAAAAACAAACGAAATCTGAATAATCAGTAAAATCAAATAGATTAAATCAAATTTACCCTGGATTGACTCACTGACATTGTGACAGGAGCCATATCAGGAGCAGGACCTGACTTTCTCTTTTTTTGTCATGTCTTTTATTTATGTTTGTATATGGTTGACATGTTACATGTACCTTCAGTATTCTACCAGTGTGGTTTGTTAGGAGTAGATTATTTTGATGTTTAGGTATACTTTGTAGTATGTAGCTGTAAGACAGTGACTTTAATTATCATCTATCATCTATTTTGCTGAGGATTAGATAAGTGGTTTAATGTCGGTCCGGACAAGTTTTTGTGTACACAGTTTAGATTTTTGTCGTTTCTTAGTTCAGAAAGAATTCTCTGTATTTATAGACGCTTTCAGAAATTGGTGATTACACAGTTATCGAACTTGACCGCCAGATGCCGCATGGTTGTCCGCCATTAAGAGGGTGTAGCGGTAATTTACTGTGGCAACGTATGGTCATTTGTCGTGATTAAATTAATTAAAAAATAGAATTTTAACATTTTTATATTAAAACAGGTATCCGCCCTGAAAGAATATACCTGTTAAAATTAAATTTTTATAAACTAATAAATTATGAAAAGCAGTTAATATGAAAATAAGGTAAAATTTTTTACCAAAAATGTTTTGCGTATTGTAGAATATTACATAATTCAGCAATTCATGCTTCCGTCCAGGTGATAATAAACAGTTTTGTCCCGGCAGATTAATACACCTGGAGGCATGACACGTGTCCTTAATATACAGATCAATGTAATTGTTTAAACCGGTTTAATTAATTTTATTAATTTTATGACCCTTTGGTTGTTTTCGCAAAGAGATGAAAGTGATGGATTTTGAAATAAAATTTTTATTTACCACGTGTTTTGAAATTAAATTTCACAAAAAAAATTATTTCTACTGTACACATATTTTTTTCTCAGAAATAGAACAAAGTACTATATCGACATAAAACCACTTTCCAGTTGGACTGCTCCTTTCTAGCACAAAAATTATGGCTTCTCTTCTTGGTGGGAGGAAGGTAACTCAGGCCAATATCAAAATTTGGTAAATTTTCAATATTTTCATTGCATAAACCAATTTATCCTTAAAATATAGTTTGAACCCCATCTCACAGATATTTAAAAAACACGAGTTATAAAATAAAGGAATAAATAGTTGCGATATATTACAAATATATTTGATTTATATGAATTTCAACAAGTTGAACGCTATCCGTGAGCTCAAATCTCAAATTTTGCATTTCAATCTTTATTTTTTTTTCATCAATTTGCGTGTTATTAGGTGTGAAATTATTTTGTTTCAACTAACTTTTTTTTAGTTTTATTCTTGCAGAATGACATCACCGTGCATTATTCAAATAAAAAAATGCAGTTCAATTTTATATTTGATGTCATTGTTTTGCCGATTTGCCGTTTTTTTGTTTTGTTTTTGTTTTTGGTTCCTACTTAAATATAATATTACCAGAGACTTTTTGAATTAACTACTTTTTTGTTTTGTTTTTTTTTAACTTTATAAACTTGAACAAAATGTTTCAGAAAGCAGATATTTTAAAAACGTTCAATATAAATTTATTATCATTTAATTTTTAAGAGCTTGTATATGCACATTAGTATCCTTTATAAAAACATTAATATCCAAGTTATTTTTCCAAACTTTCGGAAAATCTATCAAGAATATTTCAAATATTTTTTCCGTGAAATATAAATGATTAATTTATTAATCTAAATTACTTGTGAATTTGATTTCTTTTCTTTCAAAACAAAGTTCAGTTTTCTTAATCAACTTATAAAATATCGAACTTCTCTGCTTAATTAACAGTCATTTGTAATATATTAATATATATTAGGCGGTTTCTTTGATGTCGTAATAACTGTTTTATCACTTAGATAGGTTTTGATGACTTTCTCAACAGGTGTTCTTGGAGTAATTAACTGTTAAAGTATGACACCTGTATCATTAAACCTTATACGGATCGATCGGCAAACGCCGAGGTGTTACGAACGTTACACCCTTCCGGTAACAAGTTCATTCGGAAGTCGGCAATGGCGACACCCATGAATTTGTGAATAAAAAGGTCTATAGTCCATCGCAAATCAGATCATGAAAATTGTTCATATATATTAAGTTGTATGGTTTTTTTGACATTTTTTGTTAGTACTGTATGTAGTAAATATTTTAATTTTCATATTTTAAACATTTCTGTAGATGAAAGAAGGAATTGAATCTCGACAGTTATGTGAATATCTGTCAGATGAAAGGGCAAAATTACAGAAAGATGTTGTACAAATCGAAGGTAGATTAGAAAAAGAGAGAAATCTTCAAAGCGTCAAACAAACAGAGGTAAATCTATATTACATTTTGTTACCTGTTGTAACAGTGCTAACATCTTTGTTTTCATGAACATTTTTGTACCTAATCAAAAGAAAAGTTTCATCAAGAATTTCTTTGTGTGAACTTTATATTAAAGGATTTTCTATAGGAACTGAACCAAAAACGTTATTGCAAATTTTAGAGAAAACTGAAATAAATACTGAAATATGAAATTCTTGAGTAATAAATTGTTGGAATGGGCTGTAGAAATAAAAAAAAAACTGTGTTGATAATTTCCCTGTTTACAGAACATTTATTTTGTTAGTTGGAAAAGTCAGAGTTTAACAAGAGAGATTCAGTGATTTCATCGCTAGAGACAAGTCTACAACAGTCGAGGAAGTCTCTACAGGATGCAGAGTATGACAACTTACAGCTCAGATACAAAATAGATAGCTTGACGGAAGATCATAGAAAACTGTCCACCATTAATTCATCCTTGGAAGCCAAGATGGAAGCTGAGAGAAAAATGGTAGGTTTGAAATTGTTTTAAATATGTTTCAATATAAAATGATAACAAAATAAGATATTTTGAAATTATATCAGTTGTAAGATTTGTGTGAACAAAAATCATTGAAATGTATGAATCATCAACAATGAAAGATTTTTTTGTGATTTTAAAACAACAATGAATGGATATGGAGCAAATGTAGCAAAGTCTTTACAAATACATGATCAAACCAAGCAATGGTACAACGCCTTTGTTGTTGTTCTTCATTTTAAAGTCACCATGAGGCCTTCAATAATGAGCTTTGCTAATACCTCATATTGAGTTCAAGGCGGCCATTAGCACCGATGTGAGTGGAAGTAGTTAATAGCTGTTGAGTAATTCTGCATCCATGTATCTTCCCTTTTGTTTATAGATGGGGATTGTTTATTAACATAAAATTAACTGGCAGTGTTTTCTTCAACTGTGTCATCTGTTGCCCAACAAAAATACTTGTCAAACACAATCACATCATATTTACAAACACAGGGCATTTATCGAGTCATTTGCAAGAAAACTTGGCACTATAAACGGGATGGTCAGAAAAAGTAAAAAAGTAAAATGCCGAATTTTGAACGAGACTATCTCTCAAGAACAAGTAGACTCCAACTGATTTGTATAGAGAGTCTTCATTTTATTGATAACTTTAAAACATACATGTTTGAATAATATTATATATTTTGTGTGCATAAACATGTATCATTTATCATTAATCTCCTGATTGATGTAGATGGTCAGGCTCGTCTTATAAAAAGTTTCTTGTACCAATTTGCAGTATGAAGAAAATCACCAAGAAATGATATCATCCAACCACAAGCTTGACTTGCTCCAACGGGAGCATGACCATGTGTTAAATAACCTTAACACAGAAAAACAAGTCAAGGAAAAGTTAAATGTAATGTTTCACATGTTGTTTGCAGTGTTTAACTAACATAGCTATCGTTTAGCACATATTTAGCACAAGTTTAATCTGTTGATGATATTTGCACATTGTTAAATGTTGTGGATTTTCTGTTCTTCAGTATTTTTTATCAATTATCTATTTAATTAACCCAGATCTGTACATTTTGCATTCCCTTTTATACAAATTCTAACAAGTTTAATACGTTACAAAACTTGCAAAATGAATACTCCAATAAGTTCAGTTCACACAGTCAGATTTTCATCAAATCTTAATTGCATTTTATGTATTATGAAGATGTTAATTTAGATCAAAACAATAGAATGTTTTTGCAAAATTCAAAAGTGGCTATATTTTTACAAAATTAAATTAACACAAAATCATTGGAAAAAGTTATTAAAGTGTCCTTTTTTGGACTTTATAGATTAATAAATGTACAAATGAAGAAACAGCATGTCCATCAGTGTTATATATGATTGCATGATTGTGTTTTACATTAACATATATAGTACATTCCAAGATAAAGGGTGTGCTCTTACATAAACTTTAAGAAATATGAGTCAAAAGCATTTTTTCCTTGAACACATTTTAGTAAAATTTTTTTTACACATCATTACTATGGCACAGATAACTTAATAACCGGGTTTTCCATCGTAAAAATCCGGTTATTAAAATGGTGAAAATGGCAGGCGGGCGGGTGGTTGCCAAATGGGTACATCATTTGTCCGGAGCAAATCTCCTACAGTATTTGAGACAGAAAGTTTTTATTTTGCAGATCANATTTTGATTTTTGATAGTTTATGTCAAAAATATCAGTTTTTGAACTTAGTCATTTTCACATCAAATTTTTAGCAATAGGGTACCCCCTTTGTCCGGAGAAAATCTCCTACAGTATTTGAGACAGGAAGTTTTTTTTTTGCAGATCATTTGTGCATATATCTAAGGTGTGCATGGAACTTTGATTTTGATTTTTGATAATTTATGTCAAAAATATCAGTTGTTGAACTTAGTCATTTTCACATCAAATTTTAACAATAGGGTTCCCCCTTTGTCTGGAGCAAATCTCCTACCGTATTTGAGACAGGAAGTTTTTATTTTGCAGATAAATTGTACATATATCAAAGGTGTGCATGTTTCTTTGATTTTGATTTTTATACCCCCGCTCCGAAGGAGGGGGGTATACTGTTTTACCTCTTTCCGTCAGTCCGTCCGTCCTTCCGTCACACTTTATTTTGTCGCATTTTTCTCTGTAACTGCATATCACAGCCACTTGATATTTGGTATTGTGCTTCAGTATGGGGTCCTATACTGCGCCTCCCCTTTTCAGCCATATTGAATGTCAACTTCCTGTTTGCCGACTTTGTTCATTTTTTAATTTTCATTTCCTAAATTAGAATTTTTCGTCACACTTTTCTCAGCAACCACACATGACAGCCATTTGATATTTGGTATAGTGCTTCAGTATGGGGTCTTATATTGCACCTCCCCTTTTTTGGCTATATCAAATCACAACTTCCTGTTTGACCACTTGGTTTGTTTTTTACTTTTCATTTTCCAAATATGACTTTTTTCGTCGCACTTTTCTCAGCAACCACACAACACAGCCACTTGATATTTGGTATGGTGCTTCAGTATGGGGTACTATACTGCGCCTCCCCTTTTCGGCCATATTGAATCACAACTTCTTGTTTGACGACTTGATTTGTTTTTAGGCCTCGTCGTTAGGCGATGGGGGCATTAAGTTTTACCCTTGTCCGTATGTCCGTCCGTCCGTACGTCCGTCCGTCCATACGTACGTCCTAAAATTTTCATCAAGGATTTCTCAGCTTGTGTATGCAGTAGTGATTTTATATTTAGTCTGAAGCTTTAGTATGATGAGTTGTACCGTGTCTCCCCTTTTCAAGTCCGTAACTCATCTACTTCCTGTTTGACGACAATTTTGATTTTTTCCATTATAGCCATATATTGAAATTTTTCGTCAAGGATTTCTCAGCTTGTGTATGCAGTAATGATTTGATATTTGGTATGAAGCTTTGGTATGATGAGTTGTAACGTGTCTCCCCTTTTCAGGTCTGTCACTCATCTACTTCCTGTTTGCCGATATCTGTATGACGGGGGCATTTGGTCCCATGGACACATTTTCTTTTATTTACTTTTCATTTTCCAAATATGACTTTTTTCGTCACACTTTACTCAGCAGCTGCACATGACAGCCACTTGATATTTGGTATGATGATTCAGTATGGGGTCCTATACTGCTTCTCCCATTTCTAGTCATATCAAATCACAACTTCCTGTTTACCGACTTTGTGCGTTTTTACTTTTCATTTCCTAAATTGGACTTTTTCGTCACCCTTTTCTCAGCAACTGCACATGACAGTCACTTGGTATTTGGCATGGAGTTTAAGTATGGGGTACTTTACTGCATCTCCCTTTTCTGCCATATTGATGTACTACTTCCTGTTTGCAGACTTCTTTTAATTTGCACTTGCCGTATTGATGCAGAGTTCAATGAGCAGGGGTATAACTGGCTGCCATTTGGCGACAGCTCTTGTTGATAATTTATGTAAAAAATATCAGTTGTTGAACTTAGTCATTTTTACGTCAAATTTTTAACAATAGGGTACCCCATTTGTCTGGAGCAAATCTCCTACAGTATTTGAGACAGGAAGTTTTTATTTTGCAGATCAGTTGTACATATATTAAAGGTGTTCTTGATACTTTGATTTTGATTTTTGATAATTTATGTCAAAAATATTAGTTGTTGAACTTATTCATTTTTACGTCAATTTTTTAACAATAGGGTACCCCATTTGTCTGGAGCAAATCTATGGGTACATCATTTGTCCGGAGCAACTACCCTACAGTTGAATGGACAGGAAGTTTTTATAATGCAGATCATTTGTACCTGTATCAGAGGTGTGCACAGTACTTTTATTTTCCTAATTGATTAAAATCCAAGTTGCTGAACTTTCAGAAATAGGCTTCTTTGTTGGAAGGTTTAACATTGAAAATTAATGAAAATTATATTAAAGTACATTTCAAATATTCAGGGTCAACCCATGTGTAAGATATACTGTCAATGTAAAAGAAAACCCAGTTTGCTGTCACATTGACAGCTTTCCTCTTGCATAAAATTTGATTCACTAGTTCTTGCTATTCCCAAATACATCTAATTGGAAGATTTGTAAGTACTATATGTGATCTTACCATTGTAATTATATATATATTGGACTACAAATCTGATAGTCCAGCAATTAACACTTCAACAAATTGGCTTTACATTTCCAGAAAAAATATATTACATTTCTGCAAGAAAAAAAAGTTTACATTTCCAGAAAAATTATTACATTTCTGCAAGAAAAAAAGGTTTACATTTCCAGAAAAAATATATATTACTTTTCCACAAAAAGATTACCTTTCCGCAAAAGAAATATTGTATCTTTGTAAAATACTTTCTGTCATTTTACACAATTAAAAGTTTCATTTTGAACAATTTTACAATTGAAAATAATACTTATCAGATATGATTCAATAAATTTTGAATGTGTACTCCTTTTTAAATCTGTGCCATGTTACAGTACTTTTGTACATTTGAACTATCCTACCAGGTACAATATTTTAGAGCAACAAATTGTTATTGGTTTAATACTTTTTTCAGAACTTCATTTTAATGTGTTTAAAAGGTCAGTATCTTTGACCTGTATGTTCACTTTTAAACATGTTTTAAATTAAACTATCATTTTTGCCAAACTTCTCTTTTTAACCAGTATAAAAATATACATGTATTGAATTAGAAATGAAAGCTTCCTGATGAACTGGGTAAATTTTCGGAAACGTATTACTTGAAAATTAATATTTGAAAAATTTCTTGGAAAAGTAATGCACACCTGATTGTCAGATTTAATGAAAATTTTGACAAAGCTATGTTATCTTCCATATAAGCTTGTTGTACATGTATGTATTTCTAACTAATGGTTTACATTGAATTTTATTTTCAAATATTTAGAACAAATTTTTATATGTATTCAATTAAGTATTGCTTTGAATTGAAAATGATTAAAGGTTCAAAATTTCAGAAAAACAACTCTATCTTATACATATTGTTTATGTGTAGGTTTCACATTCCTGGATACGGTTTTCTTTTTAAAAATAATTTATTTTTCAGTACACAATCATGATGAATCAATATATTTGATCCAGGACATTTTTTCTATGCTATATTTCATTAGTTAAATGATTATATAATTTGCCAACATTTCAGATTTTTAACATTGTATTCTTAAGTTATCAGGTTTTAGTTTAAGTCATGAAAGTAAGATGTCATAAAATTGAAAATATGTGATCTATTATATTTTCAAATATTTTATAATTGTTATATTTTCAGAATGATTATCAGATATATTCCACAGAGAACCAAAACTTGAGACAAGAGTTACGAGACGTTCAAATTGAGCTGGAAAACTGCCAGAGACAACTTAGCATCAGTGAGAATGCTTTGACTAATGCCAAACAAGACAAGGGAATTATGTATCAGGGTTAGTGTTATTGCTTATCATGGTTGTTATAGCTTGTCACTTAATATACATTACACAATCAGAGTGTGTGTATGATTACACTAAAGGAATCATGAAAATGTATAGTATACAGGGAACAACATGGGGATATACATTTGTACATAGGCATTTATTTTGATTTATAATTGCAGGATAAAAGTCTTTATACCTACAATTCACTACATACTGTATAAACATCAAATTACTTATAAAAATAGTGCAAAGTACAACATTCAAGGAAAGTACCAGTTTTTTAGCTCACCTGGCCAAAGGCTTTTGCTATCACTCGGCGTCTGTCTTTCGTCCGTCCGTCCGTGAACTTTTATTCAAAGATCTTCTCCTCTGAAACTGCTGGGCCAATAATAAGCAAACTTGGCCTGAATCATCAACAGGGTATGCTCTTTCATGTTTGTGATTTTTATGTCCGTAAACCAAATAATATGGCCACTGTTACTGAAAATAGAACATAGGAGTAAATTGCTGTTTTTTGCAAATTACTTGAAAACTGTTACAGATATAAAAAATCTGACGGGGTAAAAATGATCAGCATGATGAGATCTACCCGCCCTGCAATTTTGAAGAATAAGTGATAACCCATCTTGGAGTTATTGCCCCTTTTCCATAAAATTTTGGTTTTTTGTTACTTTTAGTCTTGTATATTGAAAATGGTAGAAGATAGAAGTTTAAATTACAAAAATGGTCAGCATAGTTAGATCCACATTTCCTGCAATTTTGAAGAAAATCTGACAACCCACATAGGAGTTATGGCCCCTTTTTCTTTGAATTTTCACGAGTTTTTAAAATTTTTAATTTTATTTCAAAAACTGGATTTTAAATGTAAATTACAAAAGTGTTGAGCTTTTCCAGGACTACAATTTCTACATATGTCCAGCAGATTAGCATCTCATCCAAGATGGCCGCCACTAGGGAACATAGTTTAACATAGGTCTCTATAGGAAATGCATTCAGAGATCTTCTCCTCTGAAACCACTGAACCAATGTGGACCAAATTTTGTCACAATAGTCCTCAGGTGGTCCCCTTTAAAGTTTGTGATTTTTGTGGTTGTACCTCTTCCAAGATGGCCGCCAGCAGGGAACATAGTTTAACATAGGGACCCTATGGGAAATACATTCAAAGATCTTTTCTCCTGAAACCACTATGAGCCAATAGGAACCAAAGTTGGATACAATTGTCCATGGCTGGTCCCCTTTAAAGTTTGTGATTTTTATGGTCGTACCTCATCCAAGATGGTAGTCAGCACAGGACATAGTTTAACATAGGACCCTATTGGAAATGTATTCCAAGATCTTCTTCTCTGAAACTACTGAGCCAATTGGAACCAAACTTGATCACAATAGTCTTTAGGTGGTCCCCTTGAAAGTTTGTGATTTTTATGTTCATACCTCATTGAAGGTGGCTGCCAGCAGAGAACATAGTTTAACATAGGGACCCAGATTTTCTCCTCTGAAACTTCCAAGCCAAATTCAACCAAACTTAGTCAAAATAGTCCTTGGCTTTTCCCCTTCAAAGTTTGTGATTTTGACATTCGTACCTCAACCAAGATGGCCGCCAGCGTGGAAGATAATTTAATAAATGGCTCCTATGGGAAATGCATTCAAATGTCTTCCCCTCTGAACCTACTGAGCCAATTGGAACCAAGTTTGGTTATGAATGGATGGTCTCTTCGTGACAATGAATAAAACCAGTCACCAGGTGAGCGAAACAGGCTCATGTGAGCCTCTAGTTTACTAATAAGCATTGTATATTTAAGAAATAATTCATGGGCGCCGGTGGTTTGTTGGAGATTTACATATGGGTGGTCATTATTTTCGTTAATATTTTACCCAGAGCGTAGCGTAGCGGAGCGAGGGGTAAAATAAACGAAAATAATGGACACCCATATGTAAATCGACTACAAACCACCGGCGAACATGAATTATTTCGATTCTAATATGACATTTGTGATCTGAGCGGACCTATAGTGTACACGGTAACGACAGCCATTGCTTCAGAATTACTGAAGTTTTTGTGCACAAAACACATTGTGACGTTGTCAATTTCAGCATAAAGATTGTTGTGAAGTCGCTCATTATGTTATTGGAGATTTTCATATGGCTAGTCGTCATGGTTTCCATTGTTCCCATATTAGAATTAAGCATATATTAAATATTATTTAGCTTTAAACTTTATTTTAACGATTCTTCAATGACTTCATTAAAAATGACTCGGATAGATTCATTTAATAAAAAAATATCAGATTAAAGCTTAAAAACAGTCTAGTCACTGACTTTGCTAGAACATATTGTACTAATGCAGTTTTAGATATATCTGGAGTTACTTCAAGAGGTGGACATTTGAGAATAAAAGGATATAAATCTTCTATTTTAATATAACATAGAAGGCAAACTGGAGAGACAGTCCCTTTTGAAAACTTTTATTTCTTTTCCTGTAACAATTTTGTTCCAGTCACTAATTTAACTTTGATACAAACCCTTGATATAGCGCTTATGTCAGTTTCGCAACTATTCCATTTTTTTTTAGTAAAATGTAGATACCTTTACATAGTTTTTTTCCTCTATATCCATTTCAAAAATTGATGTTACTCTATACAACAGTTAATTAGCTTATTCTGAAATTGTTTTGATGATGGACAATCTTTTAGATCGTAAAGACTTGGCAAGTTGTATTTCTCGCCTACTGCAGCTTCTTTTAGAAACCAAATTCCAGAACATACTGATTTTGTTGCAAGGTGACAAATAGCGATTCCTTTTTCCACTTTCTCTTCATTTCTAATTATATTGCAAAAAGTTTTTAACATCTTTTTGTATAGTTCTGCTTCAACTGGAATCTTACCAAGAGGAAGGTAAACAGCTTAGTTAGAAGTACATTCTGGCAGATGTTGAATTTGCTTCAATAAATTGCTATAATACAATTCAATTTGATAGACCTCAGAGCTACTTAAACTACATCCAACCCATACTATAATCATTGTAGTACATACATTTTAATAAGATGTATGATGACTTTTGGGTTAGCCCCATTTAATCAATGTAATTCAGCCCCAAGGAGGGAATAAACTTTTATTCTTGTTGTCTGTATCGTACTATTTATAAGTTCCTTGTTTGAAGTGGTTGATTAGCAACAGACAAGCCAAGATACATTGCAGAATTACTATTGCTAACAGACTTTGAGTTAAGAGTCCAAATTTTTGATTCTATAGGACTATACATTAAAGTTTAGGACTTTGGAGATCTTGGTCTAGTTCCATTTGAGCAATTAAGTATGATGTTATAAGGAAATTTACACCAATAATGTTTTATGGCTGTGAAGGGAGGTAGTTTTCAAAACCAGAATCTAAATGGCAGATGTATTATAATAATGTTGAACCAAGTTATTCCATTTTAGCTTTGATGTTGTTGTTCTGGAGAAGATTATCTGTGATAAAAGTTTTCTATTTACCTCTTCCATGAATTATTTCTTATTTTTATATGCTATGCAAAATATTTTTATCTAGCGAGAAAATAATAAATAGGGGTTCTTTGTTTTTTCTTGGGTTGGTATGTTAAAAGGCCTTTTTCAGCAGTATGATTCTTGAAAAATTCTCCTGAAAAAGGTGTGATACATGATTTCACATGTTTAGATATGTGAAAATAAAAACCACCTACATGTAATTTCACAAATTTAGAAGCAAAATTTCATGAATTGGGGTCAAGGAACCCTCTAAATAAATTGTCAGAAATATCAACATTTGAAATTTTTCCATCCTTGTGCATCATAACCATATTCCTTTGATATCTAAACATATCTGTCATATTATTTTTTCATAAAGAATATGAGAACTTGGTGAAAAGACTAAGTGAGAAGGACCATAACATCATAGAATTACAGACAAAATTAGATGTCACAGTGGCTGATATGGAGAAGGAACTTCATATACAAAAACAAACACATGAAATGGAGAAAACTTCAGCAGAAAGAGAGTTGGATATTCAAAAGTAAGTCACAGAACTAAAAAGTGGTTCTACTGAAATATATGATGATTCTTGACCAAGTCCTGGGGGAAGTTTTGAGTTTGATTTTTCTTCTGTAGTGCGACAGTGTTTTACCGTCAGACTAGGCTCCTTTAGCTAGCCGGCAGTTTAACGGCTAGCACCCCTTGACCCATCTTTCAAAATTAGGTATTGTCATATTCTCTCCTTTCAAGATTGTGGTCATGGAGTTAGTAGTCTACCTTTATTGGGTTTTATTTGTATGTTTACTAAACTATAGGGAAACGGGACAGGAAAAGGGGAGGTTTGGGTACCCATAAACCGGTTTAACCCTACCGCTGGCTTTTGCTAGTGCCGGTACCAAGTCCGGCCGTCCCGAGTTCCTATCGTTGTTTACGTTTGTCTTTTGTCTAATTTGTGTTTTTCCTGTGTAGTTCCCTAGCAGATTGTGGCATGTAATTATAATTTTCAGCCATTGTAGGTGTTTCCTGATGTCCCTTTTATTTCATTCTAGTATTAAATATACAATATTTGTGTAATGTAGTAGGTAGAAAAAGAACAGATTGTATTGTCTTATGTCTTGAAATTTTTTTAAGTGAATTTTTGTCCAGTGGGCCTGCCAAATATTATCTTGATCATTTGTTTTTGTGAATTTTTCAAAACAGAAAGTAAAAAGGAACATACATTGTAGATGAAGTGTTGTGCAACATTAAGCATTTATTATATAGATAGCGGTGAATGATTGAGTTTTCTCAGTTAAATAAATCTCATATTGTCGCCCATGAAAATAAAGGATTTCTAGTCACTCAAGGAAGTGATGTCACAATATCTCGTCAGTGTCATTGTCAAATAAACAACTGAAACATTGAAATGAAAAAGATAATCCACATTTAAAATCTCCATTTTTATGCCCCGCCATGAAGTGGAAGGGGCATATAGATGTATCCTTGTCCGTACGTACGTACGTCCGTCCCGATGTTAAGTTTTGCGTTTAGGTCTATATATTGGCAACCTCTTGTAGTATTTTGGTAATATTGCATCAGTACATGCACGTTTATCAGTACTAGCAGATTCACCAACAACTAGGGATCCATGACCTACATTTTACGCTTGAGTGACTTTTGTTAAATTTTGCGATAAAGTCCATTTCTCAACAACTACGCATTATACCAATATGATGTTTCATCAAATTAATTGCCTTGATGAGTACTACCCAAAACATTGACAGTTAGGTGGCTTTTACCTATATTTTACGCTTGAGTGACTTTTGTTAAATTTTGAGTTTAAGTCCATTTTTCAACAACTAAACATTGTACCAATGGGATATTTCATCAAATTAATTGCCTTGATGAGTACTACCCAAAACATTGACAGTTAGGTAGCTTTGACCTATATTTACGCTTGAATGACTTGTTGAATTTTGCGTTTAAGTCCATTTCTCATCAACTACACATTGTATCAATTACATATTTCATCATATCAATTGCCTTGATGAGTACTACCCAAAACATTGTCAGTGAGGTAGCTTTGACCTATATTTTACGCTTGAGTGACTTTTGTTAAATTCTAAGTCCATTTCTTTACAACTACACATTGTACTAATGGGATATTTCATCAAATTAATCATCTGTAATGGTACTTCCGGATGATTCAGTGATGGGGAACTAATTTTTATGCCTGATTGACTTAGATTATCTATTGTGATAAATTTGTCGGCAGGGTATCCGTGTCTTATAGACACATTCTCTAGTTTTGTTGAAAATCTACATGATAAAAAGCATAACTAATTTACAGTCATGAATTTCATTAAAAATGTCACTCTTATCGATCAATGCAGTGGATTAAACTAGTAGCGGAACAAGTTATTTTTATTGATATTCACAAAGGTCAATAAGTTATATTATAATTAATTATACTCAAACTGGTGCTAGTGGCCATGTTGAATTTACTGTGGGTATGAATAAAGCTCATTGTTTTAATCTTGATGGTGACATGATGATGAAGAGCGTTGTAACATTGCTTAGTTCTGTATTTATAGAGACTTTGTGTATTTACTCAGTATTCTTTCAGTGTTTATTTTAGATGCATGCTTTATTAAGCCTGATTAGTTGAATGAGTAGAAGGATGTCATTGCCTTAGTTTCCAAATTCATTTTATTAAAACAAGAAACAAATTCTTAAGTATTTATTTCTCATTATGCTTTACAGAGAACAGGTAACATATTTAAGTTCAGAAATGAAGACAAAGGATTCAGAGTTATCTACCTTTGGAAGAACTCTGCACGATTTGGAAGAAATGAAAAGGTATGTGTGGGTCATTGATATTTGTTTTCATTTTGAATTATAACTAGCAGTTGGTTTAATAATATTTGACATATTTCATTCATTGTTGTAAATAGCCTTGTTATAATTGTGAATAATTAATCATGATAGTATACAAGGATACAAACATTGTCTATAATATATGGCAATGAAACATAAGGGATTTCAGAATGAAATTGTAAAATAGATAACGGCCTCTCTTTTGTAAGAAGTGATTTAGCAATAACCGTGATCAACATGGTTATGAAGAGAACAGTTCTGAGTAATGACATGAAAAATATTCCTTGATGAAATCTAATTATCTTGGTATGCCTACAAAATGTACCAGGAAGTATGAAAGTTCAGGATTTTTTAATCCAAAATGTTTTGTGAGTTGAAAAAGCAATAATTCTTTCTGTAACAGGGTTTGTTAGTAGCTTGCATTGATTAATATGAGAATTATAATCAGTTCACAGCATATGTATGTAGTAATAATTTGATATTTAGTCTGCAGCTTCAATATGGTGAGTTGTACAGTACCACCAGTGTCTAAGTCTGTCACTCCTTGCCCTTTTGTTTGCTGATCCATTGACATTTCATATCAATTAAGAAATAATTTATGGGCCTCGGTGGTTTGTTGGAGATTTACATATGGGTGGCCATTATTTTCCTTAATATTTTACCCAGAGCGTAGCGTAGTGGAGTGAGGGGTAAAATTAACAAAAATAATGGACACCCATATGTAAATCCACTACAAACCACCGGCGAACATGAATTATGTCGATTCTAATATGACATTTGATGATCTGAGCAGACCTATAGCGTACACGGTAACAATTGCCATTACTTCAGATTTACTGACGTTTTTGTGCACAAAACATATTATGACATTGTCAATTTTAGCGTTAAGACAGTTGTGAAGTCGCTCATAATGTTATTGGAGATTTTCATATGGCTAGTCGTCATATGATTTCCATTGTTCCCACATTGGAATTTCGAATGAATTGTTTTTGGAAGATTTTTCCACTTTTGTAATATGTAGTTTTGATATTTGGTTGGAAACTTAAGTATATTGGGCTTTTATCATCCCCTTCCAAGTCTTGTCATTTCTTGTTTGAGAATTATTTTTAAGGAAAGTAGGGTATATTATATGGCCCATCAAGCCACAGGGCTCACCTTCATTTGATACTGCTCAAAGAATATTAAAGTATCAAGAAAAATGTGTAGCAAAACAACACTCTAAAACTGAGTTAAATACTCATACTTCAAGATGGCACAAATCTTCCAACAGCAAATCATTAATTTTGTTATCAAATTTCTATTTTTACTGTTAATTTGTGTTAAGATTAGCTAAATTGTTGCATGTAATTTACTTATAGAGAAAAAGAAAATTTAGAGAGAGAACTACAAATAGCACAGGGATCTGTCCATGATTTCAAAATACTTCTGGATAGCCATAAGAAAGAGATACAGTCATTACAAGATACAATATCAAGACAGCAGGTAACATTTCTATGCAGCAGAAGAAAACTAAAAATATCCTGAAAAATATCAGTTTCTCTCAATACATGATTTTATCCAACCAATATATTATCATTTGCGCATTATTCCCCCTCTGGTTGGGAGGGGCAAATCTAAATTTCTTTGTTTTGAGACTGTTCACATGCAGCTTCTGTTGTATATAAACAAACTAACAGCAAGAAATGGAGATTGACACAAAAGTGTTGACAATAAAAGCAAAACTGTTATCATACACATATAGATTATATCACAAATTACCAAATTGTATACATTACAGATACATGTAGTAAAATTTAAAAATTTTTATAGCGAGGCTTGCGGAGCTTTTCAGAAAATTTTAATTTAACTATCGAGAGTGGATAAAATATGGTAATAATAGGAATAAAGCGGTATAATCTTTTTCTCGAATAATAAATGATAAACACAAGAGAACTAAATTCAGAATAGATTTTGCGGGAAATAGCACTGAACTTTATTCAACATATGTTGAACATGAACTGGTAAGAACTAGTTAAAAGATCACATAGCATTAGATAAATGTAGCTATAGCTATATTAGATACAGTTTAAGTTCCTATTTCTTCCCTGGCTAATGGTAGGAGACATTTAATTGTTATTTAGTGCATAGCTTTTAGCTAGATTAGTCACAGTTTAACTTAGTTTTAAATTCTGTCCAAGTATTAAGTCATAAAGGCAAAAATTACGTTGCTCCTGATAGGAACAATATCAGTATTCAAATGTCTTGACACACATACCTGTCAACCTCCAATGACCCAAAATCTGGTCATGACCTGCATTGGATAATAAAAAATCTTGTCATAATGCGTGACAAACTTTTTTCATCCCAATTATTCTATAATAAATGCACGAAAGACTTTTTTCGACCTAATTATTTACTTATCAAGAAATTTATTTACATACTTTAATACTCACTTACTATCTACTTATAAACAACAGACATGATCATTAGATTTCATGTCTATTGAATACCTTTTGCTTTGTTTCACCTTTTCTGATTATGATTTTTACTTAGACCAAAACTGGGCATAATGTGTCAATTTTTAATTCTGACCTAAAATCGTTGTTGATCATTGTAACTATCAGAAAAGTTCACTGTCTGATATACTAATCACCAGGTCGCTTGATTTTACCCAACGCCCCACATGCAATCAAACTTTTATTTCCACCTCGAACACTTGTAAAGCTTTTCCGCTTTGTGGGGTTGTTGACGACATTGCTGGTCCAGAAATTGGTCTTTTCCATTGAGTTGAAGACATTCCCAGTACACTCAGTGCGTGTAGTTATCTTAAAAATGGCTCATCAAACTCCATAATGGCTCAATTATAACAACAGAAGACAGTATTCCAAACCGATAGAGTAAAAAAAAACACAACCAGAAATGTAAATACGAACATTAATACATAAAACGTTACCGGAAATCAAATCCGGGTGAACACGGGTGACGACTTCGATTTTTTGGGTTATTTAACAACCCGATCGGGTTACTACATCTCATCGGGTGACAGGTAAAAATATCGGGTCTGACCCGCAGAAATCGGGTGAGTTGACAGGTATGGACACACAAAGCCGAGAAAAGTCAATTACTGAAGGGATGTATACACGGATATTAAAATAGAGACTCGGAAACACTAAATTTAGTTACAATGTTATTGTACAGCATAGACATGTGTGTTATGTTTATTAAATCATTTTATGTTTGTTGTAGGAATCTGCCGCCAAAACACAGTTAGAGAAAGCTAGTGTGGAAGGTGAGCTTCATAGACTGAAAGAGTCTACTACTTTACAGTTACAAGATCTTAACAAGACCATTACTGATCTTAAAAGTGCTAATGATGGTGAAAAGTTTTACCTCAAAGATAACCTGTCTCAGGTAAGAGATGTTATAATATTATGCTTCGCATGAATTTCCTTAATTTTGATAGGTCAATCGTAAGGGTTGTATTTAAGTTATATCACCCCTCTGTTGAGTATACCACAATTTTGTTGAGTATACTGCCCAGTCTAATTGTACAGTGACGTTAATGACTTCAATTGAAGTAGTAATAATCATGATTTTCAGTATAGTGTAACACATACTGGCTTTAATTTCGGATTGTACATGTATATTAGATTACCACACCCAAAATTTCGGATTGTTCATGTATATTAGATTACCACACCCAAAAAAGAATAGCACCCTCGTCTACGGTCTTGTGAGATATACTTCCTATGTTTGGTAATCTAGTATACCATCCTCAACTGCAGGCAGTATGTGTATAATACCATATAAGTGGTTTTCGCAGGCACTTAATTTTTTGGCTTATTTGGGATCATTTTTAGCTCACCTGGCCTAAAAGGCCATGTGAGCTTTTGCCATCACTTTGCGTCCGTGGTCCGTTGTCTGTCTGTCGTCCGTCAACAATTTCAAAAATCTTCTCCTCTGAAACTGCTGAGCCAATTGTAACCAAACTTGGCCTGAAGCATCACCAGGATATGCAGTTTAAAAATTGTGTTTGATTAGTCAGAAGACCAAACAACATGGCTGCTGTTACTAAAATTAGAACATAGGGCTAAATTGTTTTTTTTTGCAAATAACTCAAAAACCGTGACAGATATCAAAAATCTGACATGGAGTAAAAGTGTTCGGCATAGCAAGATGTACCTGCCCTGCAATTTTGAAAATCTGAAAACCCGTGTTGGAGTTATTGCTCTTTTTCTGTAAAATTTTCAAAATTTGTGCATTTTTTAATTTTTATTTCAAAAAGTGTAACAGATAGAGGTCAAGTGTAAATTGCAAAAAGGTTCAGCATATCAAGATATACCCACCCTGAAATTTTGAAGAAAATCCAAAATCCCTTGTAGGAGTTATTGCCCTTTTTTCACATAATTTTCAAAATTTTCATATTTTTTTGTCTTATTAGGGCCCCGCATCAAGATGCGGGTGCCCTATAGTTTTCACTTTGTCTGTCTGTCTGTCCNTCTGTCCGTCAACAATTTTTTCCGTCACAGATTTCTTGGCTTGTATATGTGGGAATGATTTGAAATTTGGTCTGTAGCTTAGAAATGATGAGTTGTATTGTGTAAGCAATTTTCAAGTTTGTGGGACGCCCACTTCCTGTTTGCTGATACTTTGTTTTTTTACTACAAACCAAAATTTCTTGACTTCTACTGAAGGGAATTATTTGAAATTTGGTCTGAAGCTTAGAAATGATGAGTTGTATTGTGTAAGCAATTTTCAAGTTTGTCGGGTGCCCACTTCCTGTTTGCCGATAGTTTGAATTTTTAAGAAAAAACAAATTTTCGTCACAGATTTTTTGGCTTCAACTGGAGGGAATTATTATACCCCTGCTCCGAAGGAGGGGGGTATACTGTTTTACCTCTGTCCGTCCATCCGTCCGTCTGTCATTCCGTCCGTCCGTCACACATATTTTTGTCACATTTTTCTCAGCAACTACACATGACAGCCACTTGATATTTGGTATGGTGCATCAGGATGGGGTCCTATACTGCGCCTCCCCTTTTCGGCTTATGGGATCACCACTTCCTGTTTACCGACTTTGTGCATTTTTTACTTTTATTTTCAAAATTGTGACTTTTTACTTTTATTTTCAAAATTGTGACTTTTTCATCACATTTTTCTCAGTAACTACACGTGACAGCCACTTGCTATTTGGAATGGGGCATCAGTATGGGGTCCTATACTGCGCCTCCCCTTTTCGGCCATATCGGATCACCACTTCCTGTTAACCGACTTTGTGTCTTTCTTACTTTCGTTTTCCGAATTGTGACTTTTTCGTCGCATTTTTCTAAGGAACTGCACACGACAGCTACTTCATATTTGGTATGGAGCTTCTTTGAAGGGTTCTATACTGTATCTCCCTTTTTCAGCCATATTGCTGTACTACTTACTGTTTTTATGACTTTATGATTTTTTTTACTTTCATTTTCCAAGGTGAACCTTTTTGTCACTTTTCTCGGCAACCAAACATCCAACTGTGTAAATGCTTGTATTGTGTCCACACTTGTAATGTGTCCACACCTGTATTGTGTCCACACATACTTAATTTTGCACTTACTTATTGATTCAGGGTTCAGTGAGCGGGGGTATAACTGGCTGCCATTCGGCGACAGCTCTTGTTTGAAATTTGGTCTGAAGCTTGGAAATGATAAGTTGTATTGTGTAAGCAATTTTCAAGTTTGTTGGACATCCACTTCCTGTTTGCTGAGGTTTTGAATTTTTACTAAAAAATAAATTTCCATCACAGATTTCTTGGCTTCTACTGGAGGGAATGATTTGAAATTTGGTTTGAAGCTTTGATATGATGAGTTGTGTTGTGAAAGTGGTTTTCAAATTTGTTGAATGACGGACATCCACTTCCTGTTTGCCAAAACTTTGACTTTTTACAATAAACATGAATGATTATGAGCTTGAATGATTTGATATTAATTCTGAAGCTTAGAAATGACATGCTTTGGTAAACTTTCAAGAAATCACTGTATCCAGCTAATTACTGTATCTACACAATTATGTGTCAAACAGAATGTGAATCCACACTTACCTCAATTTTTCTTTTGCCCGTAGTTTCAGGATCTAACGCCAGTTTTGACATGCTCTGGTATTTTGAAAACTATTGAAGAAGAAGGTTAAGTGTAAATTGATAAAATGTTTGCCATGCTGTGTGGACCTCAAAATTGGTGTTGAAAATTGTTTGTTGCATTTTCAAAATTGCCGCCAAAAAAGGCGGGAAAATTCAACATTGCCCGATTTCAATGAAATTTGGTTTCCAAATAGGTATTGATGTTGCGACTTCAAAACCGATGTTAAAAATTGTTCCTTGACCTCCATTTTCAAAATGGCCGCCAAAAAAGGCGGGAAAATTCAACATTGCCCAATTTCAATGAAAGTTGGTTTCCAAATAGATATTGATGTTGCTACTTCAAAACTGACGTTGAAAATTGTTCCTTGACCTCCATTTTCAAACTGGTCGCCAAAAAAGGCGGGAAAATTCAACATTGCCCGATTTCAATGAAATTTGGTTTCCAAATATGTATTGATGTTGCAACTTCAAAACTGACGTTGAAAATTGTTCCTTGACCTCCATTTTCAAATGGCCCCCAAAAAAGGCGGGAAAATTCAATATTGTCCGATTTCAATGAAAGTTGGTTTCCAAATAGATATTGATGTTGTGACTTCAAAACCGGTGTTGGAAAGTGTTCTTTTACTGCCATTTTCAAAATGGCTGCCATAAAATGCAGGAAAATTCAATATTGTCGGGGTTCAATGAATGTTTGTTTCGAAATAGATATTGATGTAAGACTTCAAAACCGGTTTTGAAAATTGTTTGTTGACTGCCATTTTCATAATGAACGTCAAAAAAGGCAGGAAAATTCAACATTGTCAGATTTCAATGAAATTTGGTTTCCAAATAGATATTGATGTTGAGACTTCAAAACCAGACTTGAAAATTGTTTTGTTGACTGCCATTTTCAAATGGCCACAAGAAAAGGCAGGAAAATTCAACAGTCTGATTTCAATGAAATTTGGTTTCCAAATAGATATTGATGTCGTAACTTAAACATATGATGTTGAAAATTGTCGTTGACCGCCATTTACAAAATGATGTCTCAACTTCAAAACTTGTGTCCAAAGGGGTCCTTAGCAAGAAAGTTTTTGTCAAAAAAGCTCAACAAAGAAATATAGTAAAACATGGTCAGACTTAAAATTCAATTCAAGATATTGATGGGGTTCGAACTACTAAAATTTGAGGGACTGAAGTTCAAATGTATAACTTACAATGTGAGCTTGATTGTGGCAACTGAAAGCCAGGTGAGCAATACAGGCTCCTTGGAGCCTCCGGTTAAGTCTTGAAAATTGAATAACATGAAATATAATTTAAATGAGACTAAATACAACCAATCATGAGAATCAAAAAATTTCATTTCACGAAAGTAAAATCAAATAATTTTTAAAAGAAATTTGCAACCTGTGAAAATATCCATTTATATGGTATTAAATTGCATACCATTATTATCAAAATTGATATTTTTATCAAACTTTTATTTACTAAATTTCTTTAGTGTTACATTGATTGACTTGTTTTAATAGAACTTTGTATTTTGCAAATTGTATTTCATTTCTACAACAGTTAAAATTTATAATCATTTCTAATAAAATTCAATGGAATTTGTATTCATTTAAGTGTCCAGATGATATGAAATGTTGTTAAATGATTCAGGTATTTTCAAAAGATTGAATCAATTTGTGAAAAAATGCTTGTCTTGCTAACAACATCATGTACGAACTCGAAAGAAAACGGTTTTACTAAACAAATTTTTACCCTTTATTCAGACCCCAAAAAGACTTTCAGTACATAGCGAGCTGAATGTATGTATTTATTATGTTGACTCCATTCACACAGCGGTGACATATTGGGATCACTATCTTATGTCTTCTGTCTGTTGGCCCCGCCTGGCATCTGTGTCACAAAATATTTCCTTCACGTTTTTCTGGGGAACAACATATCCCAGCATTTGGATTTCAATATGTTGTATTAGTATGGGGATTTTTATAACATGTAAGAGAGTAAAATGTTCTTCCATGAGATCAGATTAAAAATCGGGATATCCTTCACCAGTGTAAAAAATAGGGTCTTATCTCAAGTGGAGGACAGGGAAAACAGGAAGAAAAGGTAAAGAATTTCTTACAGGAGTGAAAGATATCCCATTCTTTAATTTTGATCAAAATTATCTCTTTTGTAAAATGTAAATAGAAACATGTGGACATATACAGTGATAGCAACTCTGCCTCCATTTGAGTGTACTTTACATTGTGACTACAGTTGTTTTATGACATTTAGTAAAACATCTGGACGTATACAGTGATAGTAACTCTGCCTCCATTTGAGTGTACTCTACATTGTGACTACAGTTGTTTTATGACATTTAGTAAAACATCTGGACATATACAGTGATAGTAACTCTGCCTCCATCTGAGTGTACTTTACATTGTGACTACAGTTGTTTTATGACATTTAGTAAAACATCTGGACGTATACAGTGTCCATTTGAGTGTACTTTACATTGTGACTACATTTGTTTTATGACATTTAGTAAAACATCTGGACGTATACAGTG
>MJUU01001602.1:63718-87091 GCA_002080025.1 Modiolus philippinarum
TTGGCACAGTTGGACACCTGTCAGTGGTCTTTGGAAAACAGGTTCCAAAACCCTGGTACTGGTTGCCATGGAGACAGCAGGGGACCCCAAAATCGTGAAAAAACTCATATTTTTTGCATTTTTTCCCTTCAAAACATACTTCAAAAATTTTTTAGAAATAAAATGTTACTTGCACATGCCCAAGCAAGGTTTAACTTCAAAATATATGTGTTGAGGAATAGCTAGCACTATTTCATGATGTAGATAAGCCCCAGATTTGGTCTGGTGGCGAGCGGGGCTAACGCCCCCCTTCAACCCCCAGAGGGGGGCAGATCCCCCCCTTAGGGACCCCCCTGACATATCTTTTTGGTCCCCAATGGCGCGCGAAAAACAGTCAATTTTTTTGCCCAAGTTATATTCTGTTCAATAAGCCCATATCCTCATCCTAGGGTCTAATACAACACCTCCTATAGCCCTTAAAGGGGGGGGGGACCTAGAGGCATCCAAAGGCGTCTTTATGAAGGAAAGGGTTAACATATAAATGTGGAAATCTTTATAAAAGTCTGGGGTTTTTGTTTCGTCAGTATAATAATAAAAAATACACTCTATTACAGGAAATACAAATCCAGAATGGAAGCTATCAACGAAATAATAGCCAGATCACAAACGCAAGCACAAGCCATGCTGTCTGCTGGAAATTATCTTGACGATTCACTGAAAAACTTGGCTAGTCCTAGAGTGACCTTTGATGCTTCACCTGATAACTCTATATCTAGTGATATGTCTTTCAATAGTACAATAGCAGTTCACAATGAGTCATCGCCATCCAAACCCATGAAATCAACTCCACGATAATCATGATATATTCACAAAACATTTTAAATTCATTTTGAAGTATTTTTTTTTATATTGTGTGTTCCTCAGATATTGCAATAATAGAGAACTGGATTACAAGTTCTGATTTTAAATAATTTGGTGCATTTCAGTTCTCATACTAGAGAGCATATCATGAACATGCATTCAATTATTGAAAGAAGAATTGAATCAATAGATCATTATAAAACTACATATCAAAATCATGCAGCTTAATTTATTTAAATTTATTTATTTTATGTGATAGATGTTGTCTGTGATTAAACAACACTTGACATGTGATTTTACGTGCATGTCAAGTTTATGAAGCCTTTTTCATCAATTTACCAACTTCCATACTACATAATCAGTAAAGCTGTTCTTTTGAAGTAATTAATAGGCTGATCTTTGATAGCTGATCTTTTAAAAATTGCTGAATTAAGTTAAGCTGATCTCTAAACTGCTGGATCAAGTAAAGTTTATTTGTTTAGGAAATTTTAAAATGACAATGAATTTCTGTATAAAAACAATCCTTGCTTGTTTTTTTTTGTTCATAGCAAGTGTTCATACCAGTAAAAAATATGAATTCCACACTTCAATACTCTGTAAGGTTATTTTTTGTATGATAGATTGATGAAAAAAGCTTTAGCCAATTATCTGTGATTTCTGTTTTGTGATATGTTATTTTGTTTACACCACATTTACTATACTTTTTATATCTTTTTTTTCTTTACACACACATATATATATATATATATATTTGAATTCTAGCATTTAGATTCTAATATTTTTTTTTCTTCATCTTTATACGCATTAATTTAAGCATATCATTTTTTTCCACATACTTGAAAGCATGTGAATATATAAAAGCAGGTATTTTATATGTATTTTAAATAGAATAAAATAGAATATTCTAGGACAACTTGCCACTTAGAGCTTCATAGAGCATAGTGATAAATATCTGCCTGGAGACTGTCAAAATATTAAGTTTAACCATTTTTACATGTGGAATATTAGAGCAAATTTGTAGCCATTAGACTACTGGATTGGAGCTTAGTTCAGTAGGACATAAGCAAAGTATTTCATTTTGAGTAGGTTTTTTTTAAAAAGAAAATCATTCCACATATGCATATATCCTGATTAACCATTTCTCTTTCAATGCACTACACTTCAGTATATTTTTAGCAATTGTTACAGATTAATTATGACTATTTTTGACTGTTCAGGTTTAAAAAAATATATAACTACCTTTCATTATAATTTGATTGAAGATTTAATGTTAACTTTATTCCAATAACTTTATAAAAAAAAAATTTAAAGCAACCTTCATTTAGGGTCAAATATCTTAATAATATATAAATTAAGAAAATGAAGCATTAACTTTGTAGGATAGGTGCCATACACATATTTATGCAGACACTCCCTGAAATATTGTTTGAATCAAGCATAGCATTCCAGTAGTAAAAAATAGAAATAAATTATAAAAGTTTTAAAGGTGAAATGGTGTAGAACTGTATTTAATCAAAAGTAGCATTCGTAGTGTAGTGTTGAAGATTAGGTTAGAATAATAACAACTAATCCTTGCCAAATTATTACCAAGTATTAATGATTTTAACCAATTATCCCTTTAATGTCATGTATCCTTCGTATATGTTCATAGTTGTTAGTTGAAGTTGTTTAATTGTTATTTGGCCAAAAATCTTTTTAATCATCTTTATTTTCCATATCTGGCCAAACTACTTGTCTTAGGTTACATTTGGGCTTTTAATAACTGGTATTTTTATTTCAATGAAATTCCTTTCTATAGTGCTATATCATTAAAAAGGTAAATTTGTCACACCACATTTTTTTATTAGGGGTGATTTTTCATACACCCTTTGTACATTAACAATACTAGTCTACAAAGAATCAACCGTACATCACAACTTGCATGAAAGTTAATTACATATTTTGTAAGATTTGTGTAATAATTAATCAAACGATATAACTGTAAATTCATTGCTTCCAACAATCATAATTCAACTATTTTTACATTTTAACAACATTGCTGAACTTGACTTATTCCTAGAGGTGCTAATTAAACTTTATTTTTAACTGTCCTATATTCTGATTTTTTTACTACTCTACTGAATAGGAAATTCAATATGAACAATAAGGAGTATGATGGCTCATGCAATTATTCATCACTAAGTGCACAGACTTTCCTTTTTTATCTAAGGGCTTATTTTAAACTAGCATTCTAGGCATAATTACTTGTAATTTTTTTTTAAAGTTGTTTAGAATAAGAGTAGATAGAACACATCTTTTATGTCCCAGCAACCGAGGTTGGAACATTTAGTTTCACCTTTGTCCATTATTGACTCATTCCAAAATAGACTGGTTTCCTATGTTTTTAACACTGCTGGAGATACTGACTTAATATTTGGTCTTTGATTTATTCATTGATTCACAGATGGAGTTTTGTCATGATTTGGCCATTTTTTGCTGGAGTAAATATTTTTTCTGACTTATTAGAACATGATATGAGATATCGTCTCATTATTTGCGACGTGACCTAGCCTGATAAGATATTGTTCTGTTATTTGCTATTTGACTTAACCAGATATTAATCAAGTATGAGTTTTTTTAGGATTTTTTCCATTTTTATAGGTGGTAATGACCATTGGGTTTTAAAATTTCAACAAACAACAGTTTTCCTGGCCCTTTTTGGAATAATGTTTAAAATATTGACTTAATATTTAGTATGTGTGTTTACCTGGATAAGTTAACAGATGGAGTTTGTGTTTCGTCATAATTCATTGATTTTTAGGGATTTGTTCGATTATAAAGTTGCAGGGGCATCTTTGTAGTAGCAGCATAAGTAGTTTCTTCCAACACAAAATAGTTGCTAGATTTAGATTAAAATTCTTTTGTGTCTTCAGAATAACAGTTGCAATATTGTTTGATGTGTTCAGGTTATTTTAATTATATTTTCTAACTCTATTTTTATTTTTTCTAAATCTATTTTTTTTCTATGTATATTTCATTCTTTCAGGAATGTGAAGAGTATTTCATTTTTGTGTGCATTTCACAATTCAGAGTTAAGGAAATCAAGCTGTTTAAATATCCACCACTGCTTTGGATATGAACATTCCATTATTTACTTGAAGTACATCCCCCACTAGACATACAAAGGACATACAGTATAAATTTGATGGCTTAAACTGCAATAACTCTAACACCACAGATGCCTCAAACAATTTTTGTGGTCCCTTTGTTCAAGCTTATCGGTAATTTGTATGAATTTCCTTTGATGTACAGAGACTGATAATGTCAGTATCACCGAACTGGACATTATCACAAAATTATTAGGTCACTGTGAAGGCGTCACCCGTGGGTTGCTATGCTGACATCATGTTTTTGTACTATTTGTCGTGTTCATACGCATAATACGTTGAATGAAAAATGCATATAATTAAGAGTTTTATTTATCATTTCGTGAATTACCCATAGGACATTTTGTTTTTGATATGGACTTTACCACGGAGTAACGCATCAAGCTCGCTTGATACTGGGCGTGATAAAGTCTGTATCAAAAACAAAATGTCCTATATTCCATATTTTAACATAGTTTGATCTCGATATCAATAACATTTCAATGGGTCGAACTGTTTTCATTGGTCCCTTGAATGTTCAAGCCATCAAAGTTCTACTGTAGGTAATAGGAGACTTGTTAGTAACAGGGTAATACTTACCTACAAACTGTAATACTCAGACATATAATACCTCTGATTGTCAACATAATGCTGGATTTTTCCTGTAAATCATATGAAAGTAAATATCTGAAATGAAAACAAAAAATGCACTGAAACTCAAAAAATAAACACCACTATGTTACGGTAGATTTTACAGTCAAGTCATCTCTTAGGTCTTTTGGATTTTGAAATTAGATGTTGTCAATGTTTAACAATTTGTTAAGTTAATTATGAAAGCTTAGTTTTCAGATAGTTTATAAATAGTTACAACTATTTTGGATCAATTCTTCAATCTCATCAAATCTCCACAAAAGCTTTTTCAATTGGTAACCTGTAATACAAACTGTCATAACAGAATAATTATCGTATGGTGCAAATATAAATTTAGCTGACTTAAATGGCAATGTGAATGCAGTTAAGATATCAGCAATCTGGTATATTATTCCTTTCTTTTGTGAAACTTCACTTCATAAACAACTGCCATTTAATGGGGCCATTGCTCACACACTCCTTTAAATGATTGCTTATATATAACTGCTGTGAACTTCTTCAAAAGAACTTCTGCAAAACACTGGTTTTGGATAACTATGAACTTTTTCAAAAGACTGTTTTTCGATAACCATGAACTTTTGACAGAAATACCTCTCTTTACACCATAAAACGGCTAAATTCAACATAAAATACTGTCCACAGCAATGTTTAGTCATGAATACATTGAAAACAAATACCAGTATGTCATATGATTGTATCTATGTTGGGAACAAGACATAAGAAAAACCATGGTGACAATATTTTCAAGAACATTTAAATAAATATTTAGGAGAATTGGCCCTATACAGTTCTTTATTCCAAGTAGCTACAAAACTACAGTCAAAATGTAATTTGATATGAAGTATCGTGGATATTGAATTAAATTGAACCTAAAATAATTGTATCTGTTTGTAACTTTTCCATGAAAATTGATATATCATATCCAACTTAAATGAATTTGTTATATTCAAATGATTTTATGCTTCTTAATCTTGTTTTGATTGGATGTTGTCATATTTCAGAGGGTAGAATTCAAAATTTTTCTTCAGAATGAAAAGTATCATGATGGGACAGTCCTATTTTAAACTGCTGCTAATTAAAAGAAAACAATTAAAACATACCATTCTGGATTTCTATTAGGTTGGAGGTAACCAAACTCCATTTTAGAATTTCCCAGTAGTAAACCTATGATTTTACCATCACAGCAGCTAGGCTGATAGGCTGCCACAAAAATCAGTTGATAAAGATGAACTCTATCATTTATCTCCTCATATTCGAAAAACAGAGTGTGGATATCTCATAATTTTAAGAATACAAGAAATTTGTGGAGTAGATTTCTTTATCTAGTCCTTCAGGCACATGAATTATCAGATGCTAGGTATATGTGTTCCTTGAAACATTATGTCTTCCTCAAGATTTATTCATCAAAGCTGCAGCAAACTGTACGAAATATCACAATCTGATGAAACTTACTCTAATTAAACTTGTGTTGTAAACCAATTAAACTTCTATCATCTCATACATGGGTATATAAGTTGCATTTGTTTTTATTTAATGGTCAGAGAAATCTGCTAAAGACTTAATGAAAAGAAGGAGCAATGTCAGTCTGTTGCAGAAAATTAAGAGGATTTCTGCTATGTTTCTAGGTTTAACATGTTCTTTGTAAAATAATTAATGACTCCAGTTGTTAAGTAGAAGAATTCTGTCAATTTAACTATGTATTGGTACCAATAAGGGAAGAAGGTTGAACAGCCTATCCAAGATATGTGTTTAACTGTCTTGCTATTATATGCTATTTAAAAGAACATCATAATGTTTATTGTATTCCATTTAACATTTTTGCCGAAGATCAGTTTCTTTAGATAATGTCTTATACTCTAATGAATTTTTTGCTTTTATTTTCACTATGTAGGGAAATTATCCATAACTACACTCCACAAAATTTACACAACCATATTTTAAGCAGAAATCCTTGAAATTTTCTAAAATCTAGTTTTAAGTTTTGTTTCCAATGAATTTCTTATTTAAGAATACATGAGCAGATGGACAACCCTACTTTTATAGTTGTTTAAAGGCAGATGTTTATTTTTCTGTTATAGATGTACTCAACCTGATATGTACTTTATATCGATCAAGGTGTTTCACTTGATATTGTGACACTTTTCCGTCCACTTTTTGTTAACTTAATTTTTTATCACTCATTAAGTATATTTACACAGTTTATGTTACAATATAATATTTAATAAAATATTAACAAGCCCTGATGTTCGATTGTTTTTTTATGGCCAACTTAACTAAAACATTATGTGAACTAGTCGAAAAGGTACCATATGTTAGCTGAAAAAGTATAATAAAGTAATTGAGAAAGAGAGAAAATAAAATTGCTATGAAGAGATTTGTTATTCCCTTTCCAAAGAAGTTGAAGGAGCATAAAAAATTAATGGGATATTATATATTATGTTAAACCAAATGCTCTTTCTCTAGAGCAAGTATAGTTCACACATAGACCATTGCATACAGATAATGTAAAACTGCTCACTGGCTGCCATCCTTGAGAAGGTAGGAATATGATCTGCACAATATTTTAAAGAGGACGGCGACTGCCCAAGAACTACTGTGACTTATTTTGGTACCAATTGGTCTCGTGGTTACCTTAAATAAACTCAAATATGTATCCATAGGGTTATATTTTAAACTGTATTCCCACTAACTGCAATTTTGGGTTAGGTACCAATGTAAAAACTTGGCTTTCAAAATGTATTTTTCTCATCAAGTTTGTTTTCAAATCGAATAGCAATTTCAGAGGAGAACATTTCACTGCGTTTCCAGTGAGCTCATATAGTTAAAAATGTCTTCCTTTCGATAATCTTGGATTCTTTACAACCATGATTTTACTACCAAATTCTGATTATTCTAGTGGTTTCAGGTGAAAAGTCCTTAATTCCTATGTTCCTGTCAGTGGCCTTATTTGATAAGGTATGGGAACCATACTATTGCTATCAATAGCTACAATGGTGTCCCTCAGTCAAAAAAACTGTTACTGATCAACAGGAATCATTATGTGCACCATAAAGAGATAATGTTTGAGAAGTATATGACGCCAATTGAGCCGCATCCTCATTTTTCATTTAATTTTGAATAGAAGGTACTTTTTATTAGGTCTACATCTTGGTGTCATTGCTTGTCTAAATTATTTCTCCCCTTCGATGAAGGGAGATGCATTATTTTCTCTTATTCTGCTGCTTCTTTTGCCTCTTCTCTTCTTCTTATACAATAGTGTTTGTTTTCAGTTTGCCTCAACGAAGTTGAGGGGCACTAATGGAGTACCCTTTGAGTCTATGTCTAAAGTATACATCTGGGTAACTATGAAGGGTAGGAATTTGGTCCCTTTGACCTATATTTTCCACTTGATTGCCTTTCATTCATTTTAAGGTCCAAAATCATATTTTAGTAAGTGTACATGATAGAATCATCTTACTTTGCACCCGGCACCTGAATCGGTTTTCAGGGGCTCTGGCTACAGAGCTGCTGGGCGCGTCCCCAGGTGGTGGATAGGGGAATGCCCTGTCTATGCGGGGTAGTCAGGTCATAATACGGAAAGCCTGACCACAAACCATTGTAGCCAAACTGTGTGGAGAAACGCCACGCTCCATGCAGTATAAAGACCCCTTCTATATTTATCTAAAGAGAGCAGACGCATTGGGTGTCGGTATGGAAGGCTAAATTTCCTGCCCCTACCCATACTCCCCTTTTCCAGTGGCATTCAAAGTCGTTAACCCGGTTGTCCCTTCCACCTTTGTTTCTTCTTTTTCTTTCAATTTTTTGAATTGATTAACTTGTTCTCGTCCCGATATAGCTGAAATATTGCTCATTGGACGTTAAACTCTTACTTTGCACGTGTATGTATCTTTGATGGTAGGTCTATGCAAAATTAGGGCACTTTGAGCTATATTTTCCCCATGATCGACTTACATTTAAGTTTACGTCCGAGTTCATATCTCGGTAACTACATGGTAGGATCACCTAACCTTGCATGTGTATGCTTCTTTGGTGGAAGGTCAGCAACCAGGCAAAATTAGTACTTTTGACCTATATTTTACGCATGATCTTAATCAGGGACTATACATTATAATGTATAGTCAAAAAATTAAAATACGTAGATGTGGTTAGCCACGATTAAAAGGTAAAAATAAGTCAAAACAGAAATAATAAAAATTAAAAGGTCAATTGTTCAGAGAACAATTGCAAGGTCTTTCACCAGTTTTCAACATGAGTATATGGTTTCATTTCATTCTGATGTCTATTTCAGTCAAAAATGTGATGTTAACAAAAGTTCTGAACTCTATTAGTCTTTTGCTCAACGGTTGCTAAGGACTTTTTCGAAAAATAAGCTTGTTGCTAAGGACATGAAAGTCACTTCCGGTTGGCAATGTCATTTATTTCCTCGTTACAACATTACAAAACTTTTTGCATATGGTTGCTAAGGAATTTTATGGCAAATAACGTTGTTGCTAAGGACCTTGACCTTTGACCTTGACCTCATTTTGTCGGCCATATTGAACTGAACAATTTATCTTCGTATAGTTTAATTGTATCTTTAATAGTTTTTGAGATATAAGCAAAAAACCCTAAAATCGGACCTCGTAAATTGGTTTTTGGGCCTTGCACGAGATGCAATACGAGCTGAGAAATCCATCTGAGCAAAACAAATTACTAATAGTATTTTTATCACTAATTTTGTTATTATTTTATGCCAGATATATGTTTCTTTTTCTACTGAAATATTTTTTAGGTTAAACATGTAATTTTTAGTTAAATGTAACGCTTTTTTGATAGGATTATTTTTTTCACGAAACGTCACGCGAGGTCATATTAATACGCTGTTGCTAACGTTCCATAGAGATTGACGATAATATGCTCATATCAGCGCAGTGCAGTGATAATAGAATTATCGTCGCTCCGGAACAATTGAAAACCAGGCAAATTAGCGATAAATATATTTACTATATTATCTGTGAGCGTTTAAAAGTTATTCGCGAAAAACTGATTTACGGAAACGTGTCAAGGGCTATAACTCAAAAACGGTTAGTTGCAGAGTTTTCATGTAAATGTTTCAAATGTAGATCTCAATGAGAGGAGTATTTTTCCAATATAATGTTTTCAGAAATTTTTTATCGTTTTCAAGATATTCTGAAAACAAAAATTTGAATGGCGGCCATTTTGAAAATGGCAGACGAAAAAAATTTTTTGACCCCAGATTTGTAATCAGGGCCATATAAACTACCTGGAAACCAAATGTGGTGAAAATCCAATAACTTTGAAAAATTTGCATATTAAGGGGTCAAAAATGCGTAACCGGGGTCGCGACCCAAAAAAATTTTTTTGCATAACAAATCATCCTGAGGATGAATCAAACATTTTCCCCCATTCAGAATTTTGATATCAGTTACGGTTTATGAGGAGATCTGCTAACAAGATATACCATGTTCGGGGAGATAACTCCGTTACTAAAAATAGCTCAATATGCTTTTTTTTTTTTTAATATGCTTGACTGAGTTTTGAAGTCCCGCAGTGATATCGATTAATGACATCAAGAGTCGAAATGATATGTCGCGTAGTTTTTTGACAGCGGTTGCGGCGGAAGAAAAAGAATAACAAAATAATAATCCGAAGAATTACAATAAGGTCTTTCACTGTGGTTAAAGACCTTAATAAAACACCATAAAAAGCTAAAAAAGTAAAAAGATGGGGCCAAACGTTTCGGTCACTCTGACCTTCATCAGTGGTAGACAGGGACAAGGAAAGTAAGTCTCTTTACTTTCCTTGTCCCTGTCTACCAGCATTATTTCTGTTTTTGACTTATTTTATGACTGCAAAAATTTTTGCAGTCGTACAGTACTGTGCAACGTAGCCCTTACCGTTTGACGAACGAGAAACGGATTGCTGAAGGGATGTAAACCGATCGCTGACGGGACGGGACGGGATGAATCAATTCACGTCCATTACAGTTCACGTCCAGGTACTCGTCATTTGACGAATACAATTCGTCAATTGACAAAAGAGGACTCGTCATTTAATGATATGCAAAATAATCAATAGATTAATAGATAATTGAAATTTTCCAATGAAACGAAATGAATTCAATCGTGATAACTGTTTTATACAAAATTGACAGTGACTGGGAACAGTCCAATGCTTTAATTTGATATGAAAAAATGCATAAATTGAAAATTATAAATAGCTAAGTTTCCTTTATTTTGTTAAGAACTCCACCAAAATGCAGAAAATGATAAAAAAAATCAATCAATTTTAATCAAATAATTTTTTTAGTAATTTCAAATGTACCGGTCAGTGCGAAACTTTCCCTTTACATATTATTTTGTTGAAAATTTCATGAAAATGAACAAATGTGATAAAAAATTACTTATTTAATCTTCATTTTAGTCATTACATATACACCGGTCAGTGTGAAACTTTCCTTTTACACATTATTTTGTTAAAAATTCCCTGAAAATGAAAAAAATGTTATAAAAAAATTTCTTATAAATCGTCATTTTAATCATTGCATATACACCTGTCAGTGCGAAACATTCCTTTTACACATTATTTTGTTAAAAATTCAATGAAAATAAAAGAATGTGATAAAAAATTACTTATGAATCTTCATTTTAGTCATTACATATACATCGGTCAGTGCAAAACTTTCCTTTTACACATTATTTTGTTAAAAATTCAATGAAAATAAAAAAATGTGATAAAAAATTACTTATGAATCTTCATTTTAGTCATTACATATACATCGGTCAGTGGGAAACTTTCCTTTTACACATTATTTTGTTAAAAATTCCATGAAAATGAAAAAAATGTTATAAAAAATTACTTATGCTGCTTTATTTTAGTCATTACAACTACACCGGTCAGTGCGAAACTTTCCTTTTACACATTATTCTTTTAAAAATGTTATGAAAATGAAAATGTTATAAAAAAATTACTTATGAATCTACATTTTAGTCATTACAAATACACCGGTCAGTGCAAAACTATCCTTTTACATATTAATTTGATAAAACTTCCATGAAAATGAAAAAAATGTGATAAAAAAATTACTTATGAATCTACATTTTAGTCATTACATATACACCAGTCAGTGCGAAACTTTCCTATTATGTATTATTTTGTTAAAAATTCCATGAAAATATTAAAAAATGTGATAAAAATTACTTATGAATCTACATTTTAGTCATTACATATACACCATCAGTGCAAAACTTTCCTTTTACACATTATTTTCTTAAAAATGCCATAAAAATGAAAAGATGTGATAAAAAAATTACTTGATAATCTTCATTTTAGTCATTACATATACACTGGTCAGTGTGAAACTTTCCTTTTACACATTATTTTGTTAAAAATGTCATGAAAATAAAAAAATGTGATAAAAAAATTACCTATAAATTTTCATTTTAGTCATTACATATACACCGGTCAGTGCGAAACTTTCCTTTTACACATTATTTTGTTAAAAATTCCATGAAAATGAAAAAATGTGATAAAAAATTACTTATGAATCTTCATTTTAGTCATTACATATACATCGGTCAGTGCAAAACTTTCTTTTTACACATTATTTTGTCAAAAATTAAAATAAAATGAAAAATGTGATAAAAAAATTACTTATGAATCTACATTTTAGTCATTACATATACACCCGTCAGTGCGAAACTTTCCTTTTTACATATTATTTTGTTAAAAATTGCATGAAAATGAAAAAAATGTGATAAAAAATTACTTATGAATCTACATTTTAGTCATTACATATACACCGGTCGGTGTGAAACTTTCCTTTCACACATTATTTTGTTAAAAATTCCATGAAAATGAAAAAATGCGATAAAAAATTACTTATAAATCTTCATTTCAGTCATTACATATACACCGGTCAGTGCAAAACTTTCCTTTTTACACACTATTTTGTTAATAATTCAATGAAAATAAAAAAAATGTGATAAAAAATTACTTATGAATCTTCATTTTAGTCATTACATATACATCGGTCAGTGCAAAACTTTCTTTTTACACATTATTTTGTCAAAAATTAAAATAAAATGAAAAATGTGATAAAAAAATTACTTATGAATCTACATTTTAGTCATTACATATACACCGGTCGGTGTGAAACTTTCCTTTCACACATTATTTTGTTAAAAATTCCATGAAAATGAAAAAATGTTATAAAAAAATTTCTTATAAATCTTCATTTCAGTCATTACATATACACCAGTCAGTGCGAAACATTCCTTTTACACATTATTTTGTTAAAAATTCCATGAAAATCAAAAAATGCGATAAAAAATTACTTATAAATCTTCATTTTAGTCATTACATATACATCGGTCAGTGCGAAACTTTCCTTTTACACATTATTTTGTTCAAAATTCAATGAAAATGAAAAATGTGATAAAAAATTACTTATGATTCTTTATTTTAGTCATTACAAATACACCGGTCAGTGCAAAACTTTCCTTTTACACTTTATTCTGTTAAACATGTCATGAAAATGAAAAATGTGATAAAAAAATTACCTATGAATTTTCATTTTAGTCATTACAAATACACAGGTCAGTGTGAAACTTTCCTTTTACACATTATTCTTTTAAAAATGTCATGAAAATGAAAAAATGTGATAAAAAATTACTTATGATTCTTTATTTTAGTCATTGCAAATACACCGGTCAGTGCAAAAATTTCCTTTTACACATTATTCTGTTAAACATGTCATGAAAATGAAAAATGTGATAAAAAAATTACATATGAATCTACATTTTAGTCATCACATATACATCGGTCAGTGCGCAACTTTCCTTTTACATATTTTTTTTGTTAAAAATTCCATGAAAATGAAAAAATGTGATAAAAAATTACTTATGAATCTACATTTTAGTCATTACATATACACCGGTCAGTGCTAAATTTTCATTTTACACATTATTTTCTTAAAAATTCCATGAAAATGAAAAAATGTGATAAAAAATTACTTAATATGAATCTACATTTTAGTCATTACATATACACTGGTCAGTGCAAAACTTTCCCTTTACACATTATTTTCTTAAAAATTCCATGAAAATGAAAAAATGGGATAAAAAAATATTTATTATTCTTTATTTTAGTCATTACAAATACACCGGTCAGTGCATAACTTTCCTTTTACACATTATTCTGTTAAAAAATGTCATGAAAATAAAAAAATGTGATAAAAAATTACTTATGAATTTATTATTTTGTTAAAAACTCGATGAAAATGGCAAATTTTGATGTATAACACCCGTCAATGCAGCAGTTCCTTTCGAACTTTATTGTATTAAAGACTACATGAAAATAAAAAAAAATATATCATAAGCAATAATTTCCTCAATCCTCAATCTTGTGGCCTAATGGCACCAATTTTCACTTTCGTGCTGTCTATTTTCTCTAGGTGGCTTTTTCTACTGGTACATTTTGACTCTAGTGCTTGCGCATGTCTGTAGGTGAAATTAAGAATTGAGGGTCTGGAAGCGTCCTGTTGATTGAATAAATGACGCTACAATCTCCAACTTGTTCTTTGTTTCCTCTGTTTTTTCGCCATCTAGTGGTGTTAGTAGAGTGGCGAGATTTATGTTTCTAATTCCCAGGTCTTTTGATATTTTAGTGCACATTCTTTGTCTTTCTTCCTCATACTGCTGGCATTCTATAAGGAAGTGTGCTTATGTTTCCTTTTGTCCACAGTTGCAGAGTGGTGAAGTGTTGGTCTGTCCCATCTTATGTCTGTAAGCATTTAATATTGAGTATCCTGTTCATAATTGGATGAAAGTTGAGAACATATGTTTACTTGGGTAATCATATATTGGTGTTTGAGAGACTGTTGGGATTTTCTCAAATAGTTCTCTGCCCTTATCTCCGAGGGTCCATCTTCTTTGCCATTTTATTTCTGTACTCTTTTCTGCTGCTTTTTGATGTCTTGTAGAGTCATGATGTTATCTTCTGGTGGTAAATGTCTCGCTTCTTCTGCTGCTTCTTTGGCAAGGAGGTCTGCTTCATCGTTTCCTGATATTCCTGCATGGCCGAGTGTCCACAGTATTGTTGTTGCAACTCCCTTCAGCCTAAGGTCTTCAATATATTCTTTTATATCTCTGATGACATCAATATAGTTCTTAGTTGTGTAGTTGAGGGTGAGAAGCCCGACTGTACACTGGCTATCAGAGAATAATTTAATGGAGTTAATGGCTCTATGCAGGTTTTCCTGTAGATATATTCCAGAACAAGGAGTATGGCCACCAGTTCTGCCAGTAGGATGGAGCCTCTTTGGGCTACTGGTCTACGAAGTCTAACTGCGGGTTTACTGTGTTCAGAATAGATGATGGCACCTGCTCCACATGGTCCAGGATTTCCTAGGCACGACCCATCGGTAAATGCTACTGCCTGTTCATCACTGGTATTCTGAAGCATACTGTCCATTATTTCTTTACACAGCACTGATTGTTCTTCTGTTCTGGATTTTGAGCTTCCAAGTCTGTTCCAATATGTTGGTCTAGTTTTTGTCATTTGCAGCTCCCCTATTCTGTGTGCAAATTCTGGTTCAATTTGGATGATGTTAATCCCTGTAGCATTTTTCATATCTTCTGCTTGTTGGAGTGCTTTTCCTATTGGTGTAGTAAATCTGTCAAAGTTTTCCCTCTCTTGGTATAGTACTTTCTTTATTGATTCTTGTATTGACTTTGACTGTATTTTTGAAATTTCTTTGATACTGATTTCCTCTATATGCAGATCTAATGGTTTTATATTGGCCTCCACTTCTAGTGCTTCCCTTCCGGCTGTTGTTGGTATGTCTAGGCATAGTGTGAGGGCTTTTCTCTGGATCTTATCAAGTTTTTGTAGTTCTTTTGTGTCAGCTATTTGCCATACTGGGCAGCTATATTCTATGACTGGTCTTACTAGGCACTTGTATAGTTGTAGCATTTTTTCGGTGTTGATTTTGCTGACATGTTTAATTTCCCTGAGGATGGATAGGGTTCTATTTGCTTTCTTTTCTATGGTGTCTTGATGGCTGCTGAATGTCATCTTCTCATCTAATATCACTCCGAGCAGTTTTGGTGTTGGATTATACTTTAATTGCGTTCCATGAGTTGTCATTTGCTTATCACATTCTGCAATCTGCAATCTTCTTCTTGGAGAAAATACATGTCTCTGTCTTTTGCAGGTTGATATTTATTCTCCATTTCTGTATCCACTGTACGACCTTTTCCATGTTTTCCTCCATTGTAGTTTTCAGTAGTTGGAGTTCAGTTTCTTTTGTTGAGTTCCAGATTGTTCCATCATCTGCAAATTTGGTGTAATCTCCTATGATGTCACTGAGTAGGTCACTAATAAAAATGTTGAACCGAGTTGGGGCTAGGACTAATCCTTGGGGTAATCCAATGTCTGACATAAATTCACTTCCCATAAAGCTGTCAAAAATACATCTGGCCATTCTGTCCTGTAAGAAGTTGTTTATCCACCGCCATGTTTTACCTTCAATGCCCAATTTGTGGAGTTTAACTAGTAGTCCTTCTCTCCATACAGAGTCATAGACTTTTTCCAGGTCTATGAAGACTGCTGATGTTATTTCTCCATCATTGAACTTCTCTGTGACATGTTGGACAACTCTGAGTAAACTGTTGGTAGTGGAGTGTTTCTTACGAAAGCCTTCTTGCTTTTCATCGATAATTTGCATGCCTTCTATAAATGCTGCCAGTCTGTTTAGTATTACTCTTTCATTTTATTTATTGATAGCAAAAAGATTGATCTGTTGCGATGATGTACCGATCGTGTGTTAACTGAGTGTAACGAATCTATATTTCGCAAAATCTTAAACCCGAGATATCACGTGATAAATGAACAAATCTGGACGTGAGTTGGATGAATAGGGTTCTCGTCATCCGTCACGTTTCGCGTCAATTGACGTGTTGGACGAATAAAAAGTCGTCACGTTAATTAACTGGTCGCTGACTGACCGCTGACTGCTCCCTGACGAACGGGTGACGGGTGACTGATCGTTTTATCTGTAAGGGCTACGTTGCACAGTACTGTATATTGGTACGGTGCTGTCGTCGTCGTCGTTGTCTGTAGACACTTTAGTTTTTGGCCAATAACTTTAGTTCCAGTAGATCAATCCTTATGAAATTTTAACATAATGTTCTTTGGTACAAAAGGAAGACTTGGGTTAGCTTTGGTCATTATGGCCCCACCCGTTTTTAAAAAAGGGGCCAAAAAAGGTTAAATTGGGTGTTTTCACATGTTTGTCTGTAGAATCTTTATTATAAATCGGATTTTGATGGGGTTTCTTTCCTGAGGAAATTTCCGATCTGAGGTATGCCAACGGATTTAACGTAGCATGTACCGCTCACGAGATAAATGGGGCCCAACAGGGGCAAATCTAAAAAAAAAATACATTTTTAATTTTTTTATTTTAAGTCCGATTTTGATGCAGTTTTTTTTTATGGATTCCTTGTGAAAAATTAATATGGCGCTCAGCTATTAGATTTTCGATAACTTGTTTCCTTTCCCAGCTATGAGGGGCCGAACGGGGCCAAAATTGCGAATTTGCAGATTATGTAGAATTTTTATTTTTCATCGGATTTCGATGGGATTTTTTTCTTTGGATTCCTCTTGATCTAAGCTTTCAGAGGTATGTCAACGGATTTGGCGTAGTTCTTGCCGTTTCCGAGCTACAAGGGGTCAAAGGGGCCAACATTGCAATTTCCTATAAACATGTCAAATCTTTATTTTTCATCGGATTTCAATAGGATTTTTTTCTTTGGATTCCTCTTGATCTAAGCATTCAGCAGTAAGTCAATGGATTTCGTGTAGCCCTTACCGTTTCCGTGCTACAAGGGGTCAAAGTGGCCAAAATTGCATTTTTTTTTAAATATGTCAAATCTTTATGTTTCATCGGATTTCGCTGGAAATTTTTTCTTTGGAATCCTCTTGATCTAAGCTTTCAGATGTATGGCAACGGATTTGGCGTGGCTCTTACCGTTCCCTAGCTACAAGGGGTCAAAAGGGCCAAAATTGCAATTTTTCTAAATATGTCATAACTTTATTTTTCATCAGATTTCGATGGAATTTTTTTCTTTGAATGGATGTAAAGTTTTAGTTGATAGCACATATTTTGCATAGCTTTTACGTTTTTTCATTAGTAAGTGATCAAAAGGGTTGATTTTTTCCATATTTTGTTCCTAGCTAATAACTGTGTCAAGCTTCACTTTGTGTCCATCTAATTATTGTGTCAAGCTCTTTACTGTGTCCACATTCACTTTAAACTACTTTTGTTGAAATTTCAGTGGTCGACATGCTGCGGTCGTATCATGCTGCGCTCGGCGTAGCCTTTTTACCTTTCAATCGTGGCTCACCACACCTACATATTTTAATTTTTCGTACTACTTCGTAGCAACACTTTGTTTTATTATCATGTAATGTATATAGTCCCTGTCTTCATTCAAGTTTACGTTGAATTTAGATCTTAGTCACTGTACATAGTAAGATGTATGTATGCATCCTGGATTGTAGGTCAGAACCCTTGAAAAATTAGTTTGTCCATGTCCCATAACGAGGCAAACTTTGTAATCTTTGATGACTTGAGATATTAAACATATGGGTTTATCATTGTGAAAAGATGTGTTACGTACCACAATGACCGTCGCGCGTTCTTTTACCTTGAGGTCAAATGACTGATTGTTTAGGTGTTTGCTTCATAGTCCCCTCGTCCAACGAAGTTGGGACCTGGAAACGGCGTTTGACCCGGTTGTCCGTTCGTCTTTTGTCTATACTTTCAAAGATAAGACCATATGTCTCTTGATTAACAAATCATAGACAAAGCTTTGTCCATAATTGCATCTTGAATATTACGTGAAGTTGATATTAATGCTTGGTGAATTTGACCTACATTTCATGCATCTGTGACACAGGGTAAAGTTTTTGTAAGAGTCATCATCTTGGATAGGAATAATATTTTGCAGTGTCTTGTAAAGTTTCAAATCTCCAGATAAAAAATTAGATCATTTTGACTACATCTCATGTATTAGTGACTTAGTTTAATGTTTTTGTAGGAGTCCAGATGTCAGAGTGGAACGATGCTTTGTATGTATATGCGTCTTGTAAAGTTAAAAAGCTTCAGATGAAAATAAGGTCACTTTGACCTACATTTTATGCATGAGTGACTTAGGGTGGCGATTTTTCAAGAGTCAAGATCGTACATACTTCAACTCTTTTGTCTGTAGATGTGATTTGTATAGTTACGAAACTCTAGATAAAATTAGGTCACTTTGACCTTCATTTCATGATTGAGTGATTTAGTTTGAGTTTTTGCAAGAGTCAAGATCTCAGATACTCCAACTCTTAGGGGAATGATATTTTGTCTGGCTAGTCAGGACGCTTCTCATCAAAATTAGGTCATTCTGGGTCAACGTTTTATATGAGTCCAGATCTCGGATATTGCAACTCTTTCAGCAAAAATATTTTGTCTGTAGCTTTGTATGGTATAGTCATGATGCTCCAGATAAAAAAAAAATAGTTCACTTTGACCTGCATATCATGCATAACTGGCTTAGATTTAAGTAGCAAGCCAGATTTTGAATAGTACAAATTTGAGATGCGCCTGATTATACCATACAAACATTCAACAAACGGGCAAGGAGTTTAGCTGTCGTTTTCGACTGTTTCTCTTCTTGTTCTCTTGTTGTCTTTTGACTTACACTAAAGATATTCTGGACGTTGATGTATCATTATGAGAAGATGTGTTGCATACTGTAATGATCTGCGTTAAACCTTTACCTTTGACCTATTCGTCAACTTTAAATTTGAAATTAAATTATAATATTTCGCATGTGTTTCTTTCTTTATGATAGGATGTGTCGTAAACCATTCTTCATGATGACCTTCACCTTCAACAGTCCATTACTCTTTGTCTTTAGGCTTTGAAATATTTGGCATATGGAGGTATTTTCACGAGAATGTATGTCATACACTGTAATGAACTTTTTATGACGTTGGCCTATGACTTTGAGATCAAATAATTATTCTAAGAGTTTGTCTCTACGAGCCGAAACGATTTCATCTTTTGACCTAGAGTTAAAGGGGTAGACTTGATGTATGGGGAGATAACACTGTTTTTCACTTTCGTAATACTTGCATAAATAAATAGCACAGTTTGGATAGGCAAAATTAAAATTTCAATATTTATTTTTTTCAGAAATCAAATAAATATTCTTTTTGTCATGCAAATCAGTACCCAACACGCGGTTATTTATAACTAGGACATTGACTCTACATCTTATGCAATGATATCTTAAAATAATGAAAAAATATTAAAACTCAGATTTTTTCAAGGGAGGTAATTTTAAGCACAGATTCGTCAATTTTATCTATTTTTGCCTACTTTATCCTCAATTTTGAAAAAAAAAATGCTACGGTAGAGTTTTCTAAAATTTCAGTATATCTTATATAAACTAATTTCCGTTCTATTCTCAGTTTTTTTTTTTGTGAAAATTAAACGACCTATTTTTTACAAGTGTTTTATACTGATAAAAATTGGGTAAACTTTTCAGTCTATATGGCCCAAATCACCCATGTATTTCAGTTCAAACTATTGAAATTTATCATTTTATTTCATGTCTACTTTCACACTTGTTTATGCTATAGAATTTTGCATTCGGATAATTCTATATCAAACACAATTTCAATTAGAACTTATTTTATACAATGCAATGAAGTCCTGAACGGATCGACTAATATGAGGAAACATGCTGTCTTTGGTGACCACTAGACACAAAACGGAACGGTAAAACTTGTTGAAAATTGATTAAAGCTTATATGGACATCTAAAGATTAAATACTGTAACTATTGAAAAAAATAAACGAGTGGAAAATTTAAGGCCTACCCAGGTCTACCTCCTGGATATTTGGCATGTGAGTTTGTCATCGTGAGGCGTGTTGCGTACTAAAATGTCTTTCATGTGACCCTGAGGTAACGGTTTTGTTGAAAGTCTGCCTGTCCTACCCATTATTTCTTTATCTTTTGATCTAGCCTTAAGATATTAAGCATTTATGTATGTCATTATGAGATGTTTCGTATACCAAAGTGACACTCATGTTACCTTGAACTTTTGACTTTAGGTATTTTATGGTGTTGATAGAAACTTTTTTTATCTTTTGACTGACCTGAGCATAAGATATTTGGCATGTGCTTCTATCGTCATGAGAAGGTGTGTAATATACCTTGGTGAACTACATGAGACATTTATTTTTATCTTGAGGTCATGTAACCGTTTTAAGAGTTTGTCTGTTAATTTTGCATCTCTTGACCTACACTTGAGATATTTTGCATGTGGGTCTTTCATCATGAGAAAGTTTGTCACGTACTATATTCACATTCTTGTGAGCTTGAACTTCAGTCAAGTGTTCGCCTGCCCGGGCCTTTACATATTTATCCTCTGATCCCAGACTATAGATATTTGGCTTGTGGGTGTAACATTATGAGATTTATCCCATATGATATTGATCATATTATGATTTTGACTTTTGATGTTGAGGGTAAATAACCGTTTTTTAAATGTTTGTCTTTCCGTCCAACATTAAAAAAAAATCACCAAGGCTGAAGATATATTATATATGGCGTGTGAGTCTGCCATTATACCATTGTGATCTTCATATGACCTTGACCATTTACCTTTAAATCGAATTGCAGCCTTGTTTAAGTGCTGACCATATATGACATAGATTTAAGATATCCTGTGACATAGTGACTTACATGTAACTTTGTCATTTGGTCAAAAATATGTCAAATAACATAATTTGTGAAGTCATAACCAGAACTTTTCTCTTATGACAAAGACGCACAAATAAACATATCTACGTAGTAAAAGGTTTAGTTTTCCTTGTTTTTTACTTCACTCATACATTCCTCATATATTTGGAATATTCCTGCACCAACTTTTGTCAAAATGTTAAATTAAGAGGGGACATATATTTTAGTTTCCTAAAACAATAACCTTTAGAAAGTCTGGTTCCGAGTTAATAGTACCAACAGTGCATTAATTTATTACATGTTAGATGTCTTAATTAATCATTTTCAGAAAAAAAAATGTTTGTAGTTATTTGTCGACCTACATATACATCCACAACTTATCACTATTCTATATTTCCCTCAAGCTAATGAAACAGTAATTAGGTAAAATAACAGCACTTCATTTTTATGCCCCGCCACGAAGTGGAAGGGGCATATAGATTTACCCTTGTCCGTACGTCCGTACGTCCCGATGTTAAGTTTTGCGTTTAGGTCCATATATTGGCAACCTCTTGTGGTATTTTGATAATATTACATCAGTACATGCACCTTGATTAGCACTAGCAGATTCACTAACAATTAGGCATCCATGACCTACATTTTACACTTGAGTGACTGTGGTTTAATTTTGCGTTCTCAACAGCTACGCATTATAACAATATGATGTTTCATCAAATTAATTGTCTTGATGAGTACTACCCTAAACATTGACAGTTAGGTGGCTTTGACCTATATTTAACGCTTGAGTGACTTTTTTAAAAATTGTTCGTTTAAATCAATTTCTCAACAACTACGCATTGTACCAATGTGATGTTTCATCAAATTAATTACCTTGATGAGTACTACCCAAAACATTGACAATTAGTTGGCTTTGACTTGAGTGACTTATACTAAATTTTGCATTAAGTCCACTTCTCAACAACTACGCAATAATAACAATATGATGTTTCATCAAATTATTTGCCTTGATCAGTACTACCCAAAACATTGACAGTTAGGTGGCTTTGACCTATATTTTACGCTTGAGTGACTTTTTTAAAAAATTTTCGTTTAAATCCATTTCTCAACAACAACGCATTGTACCAATGTGATGTTTCATCAAATTAATTACCTTGATGAGTACTACCCAAAACATTGACAATTAGTTGGCTTTGACTTATATTTTACGCTTGAGTGACTTATACTAAATTTTGCGTTTAAGTCCATTTCTGAACAACTACACATTATACCAGAATGATGTTTCATCAAAATGATGGCCTTGATGAGTACTACCCAAATCATTTCTGATTAGGTGGCTTTGACCTATATTTTACGCTCGAGTGACTTTTGTTAAATTTTGCATTTAAGTCAGTTTCACATCAAGTAAGTATGCTATTCCAATGTTGTTGCATCAAATAAATCAACTTGATGAGTACTATCCAAATCAAGGTCCATTGAATGTCTTTGACCTACATTTTACGCTTGCATGACTTTTGGTAAATTGTTTGTTTTACATACTCGTTTTAACAACTACAAAACATATCATTATGATGTTTCAGGAAATTATTACTCATATTTGTGAGAACTTCCCTATTTGGACAATTTGTTGACTTTGACCTCCATTTTATGCTTGAATGACTTTGTTAAGTTTTTGCATTAGGCCCATTTCAAACATGTTAAATTGGTGAATACTACATAATTCAACCTGACTAATATTTAATGTTTAAAAGACTTTAGTATGGTATTTTTGTTACTTTCCATTAATTAACAAAAGTTCATTGAACAATCATCTGTAATGGTATTCCTGATGATTCGGTGACCGGGAACTAATTTTTATGCCTGATTTACATAGGTTAATTATTGTGATAGATTTGTTGGCGGGGCATTCGTGTCTTATAGACACATTCTCTAGTTTTTACAACAAATAATATGACTTTTTTT
>MJUU01001603.1:15658-40077 GCA_002080025.1 Modiolus philippinarum
GATTTCAATGAAATTTGATTTCCAAGTAGATATTGATGTTGCGACTTCAAAACAGATGTTGAAAATTGTTTGTTGACCGCCATTTTCAAAATGGCCGCAAAAAAAGGCGGGAAAATTCAACATTTTCCGATTTCAATGAAATTTGGTTTCCAAATACATATTGATGTTCACAATAGTCCTAAGTTGGTCCCCTTTCAAAAAAGTGTCTGTCAAGTCCGCATCATATCCAAGATGGCCACCAGCGCGTGAAGCCTGGTTTTATCATTGGACCCTATGGGAAGGTATTCAAAGATATTCTTCTCTGAAGCCGCAGAGCCAATCGGAACCAAATTTGACCAGAATAGTCGTTAGGTGGTTCCCTTTCAAAAATGAGTCCGGCAAGTCTGCACATCATCTAAGATGGCCACCAGCGGGGAACTTAGTTTAACATTGGACCCTATGGGGAAACATATTCCAAGATCTTCTCTTCTGAAAGTACTTGGCCAATTGGAATAACACTTGGTCACAATGGACCTTAGTTTGTCCCCTTCTTAAAATGTGTCTGGCTTGTCTGAACAGATTCAAGATTGGCATTCAACATTGGTATTATTATTTTTGACTGTATTTGTCAGCAATGGCCCAGGTGAGCGATACAGGCTCTTGAGAGCCTCTTGTTTAAAAATCCATGGCATAGTGTCAGTGTAATGTTCCATTACTATTTTTATGTTTTTGTTCTCAGTTTTAAACAGATGACAAAGGGCTGACATTCTGAAATGTCTTACCTGCAGTTGGACATAAAGTCATTATTATCAGTCTCTCATATTAAATTGAACAGACAATCCTTTAAATATTTGGTATAATTGGTATAATTCAAACCTTAGCATTTTTTTATATAGAAGTGCAATTACATAAATAACATGTTTGTTTATTGTTTGTTCGAGTAGTTGGATATGTTTCTGTGATATATTTGTAAAATTTAGATTTTAACGGGTATCTTTTAGTTGCTTTGACTAAGCATCAGTCTGTTTAACAACTTGAAATGGTTAAATACTTCAAATCTACACTTATCACATTGGTACATAATTAGAAATAAATATATTTCATGTTTTTTCATGTAACATAAAAAGTGAAGGGGATAGAGGGCCCAGGGAATATGAACCTGTATCCCATGTGAATTCTCAATAACTACCATTTTATTTTGCTATAATTTTCCATTAAAAGTTTTGAACATTTTTTTTTTGCTACTATGAAAATAATGTCTCATTTCACCTGTTAAGTTTGAAACTGTTATTACAGGCTCAGTCTGGATATTTCACTTCAGCAGAATTTAGGCAAATATTTATGGTAAATGTAGTTTGAAAGATTTTGTTGAAGCTGTTTAATGCTTAACATTGTGATATATTTTTGTATGTTTTTTTGTTATAAATTAATACTTTTCTTTATTCCACTTGTTAAGAAAATACATTTTGCACTCTTTATAGAAGCAAGACACAAAAATGCTATCTGTTTATTTATATACCTCCTCATTATAACTGCTGTCTTTGAACTCAAACATATCCCTGTGAAATGACCCTGTAAAATTATTAGCGAATATTTTTGTGTCGAAAGTTAAAGAACTACATCTGTGCCGCTATAAGTGAGGTTTCTGTTTTATATTTATGAATTTGACATTAGAGAGACTTCAGATTTGCATTTTAATTTAATTACATGACTAAAAAACATCAAGTATTTTTATATTAGCAAAATTTATGTCTGTTTAAAGGTTTTCAGACATATGTCGTTATGTTGTTAAAGTTTCCATTACTGATAATGATACATTATAATGGCAGCTTTGTTGTCTGTTATGTTGTCTTCTTAGATTTTTCAACTTATGTACGTCTTGCATATCAGTTTCCGTCCATTGGTATGTCATCTGACCTCCATTTATCGGAATGATTTAAGTACAGGGTGGGGGTTGGGGTAGGGGTGGTTATGATTTTTATTTTAAAAAATTGCCGTCCATTTCATTGTCATCTGACCTAAATTTACGTGAACTTTTTCAAAGATTTTTTAGAAAGAAAAGAAAAATGGCTGACAGAAGAAGAATAAAACATGCTTGTTTGCCTTTGCTTCATATTCTGGCTCACAGAGTGATATTTTACCATATAGAGCTGTCAAAATCCTGATAATATATACTTTAGTTATCACTGCAGTTCATGGCTTATGTCCTATTGATAATAAGGGACTAACAGTCCATCAGACAGTAAAACCTAAAGTGGTTGTTAAGATATCATCATTAGTATTCATGTAGCAAAAATGAATTCAAGCATAATTCAGATATAATCAACTTTCTGTTTATTCAAAATTGGGTTGATTATGCTATTCCTGATAAAAGTGTCAACATTGTATGGTCAAACAATCAAACAATGGCAATTGATTTTTTTTGTTAAAGCATTCCATGAACAATTATTTAAAGTTTTTATACATATGTATTTTTTAATTTATTTATATTATTATTTTTATGCATTTATAGATATATTTATATTGCACTTGCCACTTTATAATAATAACACATCGAAAATTGTATTTTTCAAAATTTGCCAGATATTTCGTCCATGGCAAATAGCCATTGATTGTATATCTCATAGTTTTACTTATATGCTTGGAAAACCAATTTCACTGCTCCATTCCAAATAGGCTAACTTTTGCAGTATAATCCCTGTACAATGGTGAGGGCTATTCCAGTAAAAATTCCCACCAGGGGGTGGAACACCACTTATTTTTATACCCCCACCCACCAAGAGAAAAAAAAATTAAATATATAATTACACTATTAGGATACAATAGAAATTTACCCACCACCAACAGAAAAAAAAGATATGGTGTCCACCCCCTGGTGGGAATTTTAGATGGAATAGCCCTGAATTGTGTTTCATATCGAAAATTCCGTCTTTATTTTACATTGAAATCAATTTTTACAAAAACATCTGCTTTAATTCAGATGACTAATCTTCAAGTTCTAAACCAGATCCTGCCATCCTACCTTGGTAGATCGAACATACCTGTAACAATAACTGTTTTAATGGATCCATTTGGTGTTTGTGCCATCCAAGTTTCATTGTAAATTTTCGTCCACTTAAAGAATAACAATAAAAGCTCTAAAGCTGTGTGAAATATTGTGTTGATAGGAATTTTGTCTCATATACAAAAACTACAAAATTCACTATTTGTTTGTTATTTTGAAATACTCTGAGAGAAAATGTATTATGAGATCAAAAGACAGATTGAAAATGGATCTTTTAAACCTTTGATTGTAATAGATCATGGAGAAAAATACCAGTACTGTATGTTTAATTTTTATAAATATTTACCTGATTTTCAAAAAGCATATGAAACTAAGATGGAATTATTTTGCTAACTGGCATTATTATAAATATGCAAATTGCCAAACAAGGAGTAAAATCTTCCAATAGGAAAGTTTTACAGATTTGAATGTGAATCTCTTTGTTATTTTGTTATGTTAAAGAGTTATATGTTTAGTGATACATTTGTGCCTTTCTGTCTCTAGAAATAAACAATCATTTTTACATATGTCTGCTTGTTTGTATTGAATAAAACACTAAATGACATGGCCTGAATGTATTTGAGTCAAAATCATAATTTATAAGGAGCAAAGTATGAAGTAAAAGATTAACACTTTAAGAAGTGGTGTGTGGGGAATAACCTCCATAAAATTTGTCATAGCATAACAATGTTGAAATGTCAAATCCCATAACTAGTGCAAAATATGAATGATCAAAATGGTGATGCAGTATGATCTAGAACATATGGTTACTAACAATCCTGTGAAATTTTAATGAAACTCAAGAAGCGGTTTCTGAGGAGTTGCATCTAGAAGAAAATGTGACATGTTGGCAGACGCAGACCATTACTTGGTCCAAGCAATGCAGTTCACAGGGTGACAATGATAATGGGTAGTAACAAGCTCCTTATAATGATATGGTCAAACAGCGTTGTCTACATGACTGACTTTTGTCAAATTCTATGTAAATGAGCCCCTTGGATATTGCATGCAATGTCATGAATCCATAATGTTTGATAAGAAAAGATACAACTTGAGCTAAATTTTTCACTTGACTGACTGGTAATAATGATACTGTATATTTCTACATATAGTGACTGCTGATAAGAGATGGGCAAGGCTGTATACATCTCCAGGGAACTGGTCATTGATGAATAATGAATACCCGGTAAATCAATTTTCAGCTACACTATGACTCTCCTCTTATTAGCTGTGTTGAGAGTGAGAACATGCAAAAAATGGCTGCCCTTAAACAGGAAGAAAACTGACAAATTTCATCACACACATAGAGTTAGAAGTTTACTTTTATCGTTAAAGACATAATAGGCTAAAGTGATAGTACCATTGACCTAGACCAATGATTGCTTTTTAGCTCACCTGGCTATGCCAGGGTGAGCTTTTGCTATCACTCTGTGTCAGGCGTCTATCAAAAACTTTTGCTTTAAAAACCTTCTTCAGAACCACTGAATAGATTTGAACCAAACTTGGCATGAATGATGCTTATGAGGTGCTGACAAAGTTTTGTTACTTTGGTGCCGATCTGTCATCCAACATGGCCGTCAGCGGTGCATTTAGTTGAAAATTGGACTTTTCTGCTAAGAACTTCTTCTTGAGAACCTCTGAATATATTTAAAGCAAATTTGGCATGAATGAAGTTTATGGGGTTCTGACCAAATGTTGTTACTATGGTGCTGATCTGTAACCCATCATGGCCACCACCGGCAAAACTTAGCTTTACATAGGACCTTATGGGAAATGCATACTAAGAACTTCTTGAGATCCTGTGAATGGATTTAAACCAAGCTTAGCATGAATGATGTTTATGAGGTGCTGACCAAGTGCTGTTACTTCGGTGCTGATTCCGTTATCCAACATTGCAGCCAGTAGCAAAACTTAGTTTAACATGGGACCCTATGGGAAAATGCACACTAAGAACTACTGAATGGATTTAAACCAAAATTGGCATGAATGATGCTTATGAGGTGCAGACAAAATTCTCCAACTTTGGTGCCGATCTGTCATCCAACATGGCTTCCAGTGGCGCACCTAGTTGAACATCAGACTTTCTTTAGCTCATCTGGCCTAAAAGGCCATGTGAGCTTTTGCCATCACTATGCGTCCATCGTCTGTCCGTCTGTCTATCTGTCAACAATTTCAAAAATCTTCTCCTCTGAAACCACTGGGCCAAATGTAACCAAACTTGGCCTGAATCATCACCAGAGTATGGCTTCTCAAAATTGTGTTCGATTAGGCGGTAGGTCAAACAACATGGCCGCTGTTGCTAAAAATAGAACATAGTGGTAAATTGCAGTTTTTAGCCAGTAACTCAAAAACCGTTAGATATAAAAAATCTTGACTTGGGTAAAAATGATCAGCATGATGAGATCTACCTACTGTGCAATTTTGAAGAAAATCTGAAAACCCATCTGGGAGTTATAGCCTTTTTCCGTAAAATTTTCAAAAGTTGTGCATTTTTAGCTCACCTGGCCAAAGGCCATGTGAGCTTTTGCCATCACTCGGCGTCCGTCGTCCGTCCGTTAACTTTTATTCAAAGATCTTCTCCTCTGAAACTACTGGGCCAGTACTAACCAAACTTGGCCTGAATCATCACCAGGGTATGCTCTTTCAAGTTTGTGATTTTTATGTCCATAGACAAAACAACATGGCCGCTGTTACTAAAAATAGAACATAGGGTGAAATTGCTGTTTTTTGCAAATTACTCGAAAACCATTACAGTTATCAAAATTCTGACAGTAGTAAAAATGATCAGCATAATGAGATCTACCTGCCCTGCAATTTTGGAGAATATCCGTTTACCCGTCTTGGAGTTATTGCCCCTTTTCCGTAAAATTTTCAGTTTTTCGTTACTTCTGGTCTTACATATTGAAATTGATAGAAGATAGAAGTGAAATTTGTATAACAAAAATGGTCAGCATAGTAAGATCTACATGTCCTGCAATTTTGAAGAAAATCTGACAACCCACATAGGAGTTGTTGCCGCTTTTTCTTTGAATTTTCTCAATTTTTGAATGTTTTTACTTTTATTTCAAAAACTGTTTGAGATAAAGGTTAAATGTGAACTGCAAAAGTGTTGACGTTTTCCAGAACTACAATTTCTACATATGTCCAGCAGGTTTGCATCTCATCCAAGATGGCCACCAGCGGGGAAGATAGTTTAACATAGGACCCTATGGGAAATGCATTCAAAGATCTTCTCCTCTGAAACCGCTCAGCCAATGGGGACCAAATTTTGTCACAATAGTCCTTGGGTGGTCCCCTTTAAAGTTTGTGATTTTTGCGTTTGTACCTCATCCAAGATGGCTGCCAGCGTGGAGCATAGTTTAACATAGGGACCCTATGGGAAATGCATTCAAATGTCTTCTCCTCTGAACCCACTGAGCCAATTGGAACCAAACTTGGTTACAATAGTCTTTAAATGTTTTCCTTCTAAGTTTGTGATTTTTATGTTCATACCTCATTCAAGATGGCCGCCAGCTTGGAACATAGTTTAACATAGGGACCCTATGGGAAATGCATCCAAAGGTCTTCTCCTCTGAACCTACAGAGCCAATTGGAACCAAACTTGGTTACAATTGTCTTTGGGTGATCCCTTCCAAAGTTTGTGATTTTTTGTTTGTACCTCATCCAAGAATGAAAATGTAACATCTGCTGAACTGATTTATAGTATGAATGGGTGGTCTATAGGTGACAATGAATAAAACCAGTGACCAGGTGAGCGATACAGGCTCATGTGAGCCTCTAGTTTATTTCTTATTTCAAAAAGAGTAACAGATAGAGGTCAAGTGTAAATTGCAGAAATGTTCAGCATATCAAGATCTACCCACCCTGAAATTTTGAAGAAAATCCAAAAATCCTTGTAGGAGTTATTGCCCTTTTTTCACGGAATTTTCAAAATTTTCATATTTTTCGTCTTTTATTTCCAAAACTATAGAAGATGAAGGTTCAGTATAAATTGATAAAATGTTTGCCATGCAATGCGACTTCAAACTGGTGTTGAAAATTGTTGATTGACCACCGTTTTCAAAATGGCCACCAGAAAGGCGGGAAAATACAACATTGTCCGATTTCAATGAAATTTGGTTTCCAAATATTGACGTTGTGACTTCAAAACTGATGTTGAAAATTGTTTGTTGACCGCCATTTTCAAAATGGCCGCCAAAAAAGGCGGGAAAATTCAACATTGTCGGATTTCAATGAAATTTGGTTTCCAGAAAGGTATTTCCCTTCTTTTTCTTATTGATGTCGCAACTTCAAAGCTGATGTTAAAAATTATTCGTTGACCGCTATTTTCAAAATGGCCACCAAAAAAGGCAGGAAAATTCAACATTGTCGGATTTCAATGAAATTTAGTTTCCAAAAAGGTATTGATGTCGCAACTTCAGAGCTGATGTTAAAAATTATTCGTTGACCGCTATTTTCAAAATGGCCGCCAAAAAAGGCGGGAAAATTCAGCATTGTCCGATTTCAATGAAATTTGGTATCCAAGTGGGAATTGATGTCACTACTTCAAAACCGGTGTTGAAAATTGTTTGTTGACTGCCACTTTCAAATATATGCCAAAAAAAGGCAGGAAAATTCAACTTTGTCCGATTTCAATGAAATTTGGTTTCCAAATAGATATTGATGTTGCGACTTCAAAACTGATGTTGAAAATTGTTCGTTGACTGCCATTTTCAAAATGGCCGCTAAAAAAGACGGGAATTTTCAACATTGTCCAATTTCAATGAAATTTGGTTTCCAAATAGGTATTGATGTCGCAACTTCAAAACTGATCTTGAAAATTGTTTTCGCTGACGGCAATTTTCAAAATGGCTGCCAAAAAAAGGTGGGAAAATTCAACATTGTCCGATTTCAATAACATTTGGTTTCCAAATAGATATTGATGTTGCGACTTCAAAACCGATGTTGAAAATTGTTCGTTGACCTCTATTTACAAAATGATGTCTCAACTTCAAAACTGGTGTTGAAAGTGGTCCTTAGCAAAATTTTTTTTTGGTCAAAAAAGCCCAACAAAGAAATATAGTAAAACATTATCAGACTTTAAATACAGTTCAAGATGTATGGTTGAGCTACCAAATTTGAGAGACTGAAGATCAACTTTATAACTTACAATGTTAGCTTGATTGTAGCAACTGAAAGCCAGGTGAGCGATACAGGCTCCTGGGAACCTCTGGTCTAAGAACTTCTTCTTGAGAATCTCTGAATGGATTTAAACCAAACTTGGCATGAAAGATGTTTATGAGGTGCTGACCAAGTGGATTTACTTTGGTGCTTATTCCATCATCCAACATGGCTTCTAGCAGCAAAACTTAGTTTAACATTGGACCATAAGGGAAATGCATACAAAGAACTTCTTCTTCAGAACTGCTGAATGGATATAAACCAAACATGGCATGAATAATGCTTATAAGGTGCTAACCAAATGTTGTAACTTTGGTGCAGATCTGTCATTCAAGATGGCGGTCAGAGGTGAAATTAGATTTACATTGGACCCTATTGGGAAATTTATACAAAGATCTTCTCGAGCATTACTAAATGTGTTTTATGCAAACATAGCATAAATGATGCTTATGAGGTGCTGACCAAGTTGTTACTATGGTGCTGATCGGCCATCAAACAATGGCAACCAGCATTGAAACTTTGTTTAACATAGGACCCTATTGGGAAATGCATACAAAGATCTTCTTTTCAAAATTGCTGAACAGATTTAAACAAAAGTTGGAATGAATGATGTGCTGATCAAGTGCTGTTACTTTGTTGCAGATCTGTCATCCAACATGGCTGCCAGAAGAAAAACATAGTTCAACATTGGACCCTATGGGGAAATGCATACAAAGATGTTCTAGAAAACTGCTGAATGGATTATATGCAAACTTAAAATGAATGATGCTTATGAGGTGCTGACCAAGTGTTACTTTTGAGCCGATCTGTCATCCAACATGGCCGCCATTGGGGAAACTTAGATTAACATTGGACCCTATCGGGAAATGCATGCAAAGATCTAGAGAACCGCTGAATGGATTTTAAACAAACATAGCATGAATGATGCTTATGCTGACTAAGTGTTATTACTTTGGATAATTTGAATGATGATGCTTATTAGGTGCTCACCATTTCTTGTTACTTTGGTGCCGATCTGCCATCCAACATGGCGGCCAGCAAGGGACTGAGTTTGCAACATTGGACCAAAGGGTAATGCATACAAAGATCTTCTAGAGTACCGATAAATGGATTAACACTAAACATGGCATGAATAATTCTTATGTGGTTCAGACCAAATGTCACTTGGATGCTGTCATCCAACATGACAGTCAGAGGTGAACTTACATTTGAACCTATGGGAAAATGCATACAAAGATCTTCTAGAAAAATGCATAGTTTGATTGTTATAAATGAAGTGCCCTGTTGATCTGTCATCCAACATGGCTGCCAGTGGAAAAACTTATTTTAACATTAAACGATATGGGAAATGCATACAAAGATCATCTTCTAGAGAACTGCTTAATAGATTTAAACTGAACATAGCATGAATGCTACTTGTTAAGTGATGATCAGGATTGCAGGCAGTAGGGATAAATAAATAGTTAGATGTTGCACCATATGACATTAGTTTCTTTAAATAGGAAATAAAGACTCTTACATAGAAGTTTATTAGACTAAATGTATCGGTCATGGTCCAGGTGAGCGATACAGGCTCTTAATTATAATAGCCTCTCATTGAATTTATTCATCAAAGTATTATTCTGCATAGCAGTGTTCAACAAAAATATGACACAAATTGCAATATGCTTTATTTACGGACACATGCACATTCACAACAAGAAATACACAAGAATTATTACATTCTACAGTAAAGATATATGTCACCTTAGTTAAGGATGTTTGCTGGTCAGTTGGAAAATAAACATGATTTCATATAAATGTTGTTTTTTGTTAATAAGCTGAAAAAGAGCAATTTAAGTGAAATTAATCTTGATTATGAGATGCAAGCGACTGAAAAATTTGGCGGGGACCCGATCTGTGCATTTACATATGTTTAACGTTAGCATCCATGAACAAATGTGGCACCATAAACAGAATTTTGTGAAAATTTGTCAGAATAGTACCATAGATGTATAAAATGCTATTATCAAAACAAAATGTGGGAATTTGTGGGCAAAAAATTATTATGCTTTGGAACGGATAAAACCAGAGAAGTCTGAAAATCTGAAAGAAATACCAAAATGTGACCAGCAAGCATCCTAAACAGGATTCAAAATTGTCTGAATCTTTGTATACAGAAGCATAGAAGCTGTAAAATTTTTTGAGGGGAAAAGTAATAAGGACATAAATACTTCTACGAAAGTATCAAATGCTGGGTAATCTCTGCTACATTTATTTTTATAGAAGCCTGAAGATAAAAACTTCCAAAATTTAAGTACATTGTGTATTGTAAAACTGTACATGTTCGTTCTTTACACAATTTCAATTTACAAACATTAATGACCAATAAAAATTATTAGCTGTTTCTGCTTATAACAAAAAAACAAAATTTTACAACTGCTAAACAAACATGTATCCTGCAAAACAAAAAGTTAAATTTATGATTTACACATCTAGTGTTTGTGTGGCATCATATTGTTTATAATAACATTATCATAACTTATTTTCCTGTCAAAACGAATTAACAATATAGTTCCTGACAATAACAATAAAATATAGCCTTTCATATAGTTATTTTTATCATAGGTTTTTGTGAGAAAATAATTATCTTGGAGTATTTTCAAAATAATAACTTCAGTCTGTGTTAGAGATGAAATTTAGGGCTGATTTCAATCTTTTGTGAATCTTGTCTTTTGTGGTTGTAAATCTACAATTAAAGACTTACAAACTAAAAATAACTATACAACTATCTCATAATTTTCTTTTTCTGTGTAGATCTAATTGAAAACCAAGAAATTGCCTGTATTCATAAACAAAATGTAAACATAACTACTATTTTTATTCAGCTAACATTTTTCACAAACAAATAATAAACAGTAATCATATGTATTGTTTTAATTTAAATGACTACTTACATTAATAATTTGAATATAAATTATATCTTAAATATTACTGACACACATCACAGACAATTTAAATTCAAGCAAAACTTTCAACCATAGGACCTGTACTTTTCATCATTGTTCCAAATATTCTATCTTTGCTTTTGTTTTTCACATTCATGTTACATAAAAGCAAAATTAAACAAAAAATGTGTACTATCTTGAAAATGTGAGGTAAATTCATATATATTTCTATATAAATACATGTAAACATAATAAGAGATCCTTAAAAATATACCTGTATATATGAAAGACATTGCATTGTAAAGATTGTCATTTGACTAGACATTTGCATAAAATAGGTTAGATGGCATGGATAAATTTATAACATTTCATAGTTCATTGTTTCTTTTCTTTCATGTATCAAAAAGGATTCTGATAAATAAATGACCTTGTCCTTTGACCTAAACATTATAGTTTTCTCTCTTATTTTTAGTTTATACAAATAACTGTGATTCTTTTTCATAAGAATTTGCAATTTCCATGTATAACATTTTGGCAAACCTGTGACCTTGACTATGCTGATCCTGATTACCATTTGAATAATGCACTGGTTTTTGAGATAATCCAAAAATTGTTAGGGTTTATCGTGTGTAAATGGCAAATCTGAATGAAAACATGAGCTGGAGAATATTTTCTGTAATAAATTTGTCATTGACAGTAAATATATGTGCTCTTTAGCTTAAATACCATAAAAGAAATCAGATAACAGAATTTCTTGAGTTGATAATATTTCTGTTTCTGTTACTTTGTGTTCACTGAAAAAACATTACATAATCTTGTAAAAATGGTACATTATTAATGGAAACGGTACATCAATCTTATACACTAATGCATTAAACAATTAAATACAAATGTACTGTAAATACTGCATTTATGTATTGAGGACCTTATAGTTGTTGAACACATGGGTTAGCAATTATTCATTGCGGTCTACATCAAATACTGCTTGGAAGAACAAATAATTTAATTAAAAGACAAGTCCAGCTTGCCAACAAAAGGGGTCAAAACATTTGTACATCAAAATTACAGTTCATATAACCAAAAAACAGATTTACTCCTCTCTCCAATTTTCAAAAAGTGACAAAAAATTACAATGAGCAAAGTTACATCAAAATTACAGTTCCTATGTAACAAAAGAAATAATTGACCAAAAATAGAATATAACAAATCAGTAAGATAAGATATCGATTTATAAATGTATTATGCTGAAATATATATCCCTGAATGTTATACTCTAAGTATTGATACACATAATTGTAGAAAATAAAAAATTTTGTGAGTCTAAAATGGATTAGAAACACATGTGATAGCAAAATCCTTTAAAATGAAGAAATATCAAGTTTATTACAATATCTTTTTCATTGAATTTATACCTAAAACTTTAAATTTATAAGCAGCAATTTCTCTAATGAACCAGTCTTTTACTTTTTCACTTAGAAAAATTCTTCTACCAAAGAAGATATTGTATGATGATTCTTTTTTCAACTTATATCTCTTATTATGATTTTTTTCAAAATTGTTTGACTCCTTTTTAAAAGACTTATATATTCACAACTTCTTAACATTCCTATATAAAATCTAATTTAAAATTATATTTCATTAGCTGTACCCTATTTTTGTATCAAAAGAATAATTGTGAATATAGCAAAACTTAGGTACTTGCATAAGAAATCACTGATTAATTATGGAATTTTGTTGTTTAATATGATGACTGATTGTCCCTATGAAAAATAAATTCAATTTATAACCAAAAATTTATGGAATAAAAGTTTTGCACTGGTGTTTCATTTCACAAGAATAATTTTTTTCTATGTATGCTCAGGCAATCAACATATTTTTTAACTCTCTATTTTTTAGTCCGTAAATGAATATATCTGGAATGAACAATATTGACAGTATAATATTATCATTTATCATAGATTCTTGTCAAACATGTATTCTCCAAGTCCATCTCCAACTTTCTTAAGCTGGGTCACATGATCAGACAATTTCTTGATTATCTCCACTTGCTCTTTCAAAAAATCTCCTTCCAAGAAATCTTCAAACTAAAAAAGAAATGATCAGAATTATTATAGAAATCAGTACAAAGTTCAATCTATATAAAAACTCCTGTATCTAATTACATCATACAAATTACCAGAAGCATTTTTGGGAATGACCATGTTGCTTTTCTTTTTTGTCTAAGTTACCTTTTTGAAGGTGGAACCAGGTATTTTATATTGCTGAAATTAGGAATCAAACCTAACAAGACAATGGTTGCACTGTTTTTTAAGGACTTGGAATCGAAAAATTCATTTATTGCAGAAATTGGGATTGGAAAGTAATTTTCTCACAATTCCATGGTCAGAACCCCTCCAACCCTCACTCGTATTAAAAAATTTTGTACTACTGCTAAATCTCATGATATATGGCAGCAACAACAGAAACGGGTACGATTCAGACAGAATAACTCTGAACTGTTTCAGCACAGCAATCTTGGTACTTGTTTAACTAGAACAACATGTACAAAGTTCAATGTATACCATTAGATACAGTTCAATGTAGATATAAAATGGTAAAACCACATACTGTTCACTTTCAAATCCACCAAGGTTTTATTATTTATCAAAATATTTCTAACAGGCCAGAAATTTTACCTTTATTCATTTATGACATCATTTGTATAACTTGAAATATGAAAATCAATAATGACACACAAACTGCAATAAAATGACTGCACAAAACTGAAATTTTTTTTAGCCTTAAAATTAGTGACCTTCCCACCCAAATTGTAATAGTAAGGATGTCCGAACACAAATGTTGAATCCTGTACTTAATGTAGTCATTTGTAAAAGTACACTGTTATGATAGAATTTCCTTATACTTTAACATACATGTGCATCATTGTGTGCAACTGCAATCTTGTGAAGATCCAAAATTGTTTGATTTATATTCTTTTCTATTCCTAGCGCTGTTTGAAATGCATCTAAGCCACATCCCCATTCATCCAGATCTGGTTTCTGTAAAAGGATATATGCAAATGTGATAAATCTAAGAGAAATAAAACAATTGTTTTGATGTCTGACAGTTTATTCTAGGTTATGAAAAAAAAATCCTAGGATTTCCTTGCTGTCTACATTTGAATTAAAAAACTTCAAGCTGAAGCTTTTTTAAATACAAACAACTAGATAATATTATGTACTTATTAACTTATCCAAGTTGTAATTTATTTTATGAACAAACAAGCATAAAACTATATGTTTCCATACTTTGCTGTGGGGCATAAAGCCAAGAGGTTCTCCAGGGCCTATATTTTTTACCTGGACCCTAGTCTTTAAATTATCTACGGGAAATACCATGTGAGGTTCATTTTTAAATCAAATTCAAAGATCATTGACCATGTTAACCAAGTTTGGTTCTAATTGATCTAGTGATGTCATCAGAGATCTTTACTGTATTTCCCGAAGGGTCCTGTGTTAGCTAATATTCCTAATGACAGCCAACTTGGCTGAGATATGAACATGATCAACATAACCTTCATAGTGGACCATCAAAAGATTATTTATACTAACTTTGGTTGCAAAATGGCATACAGTCCAACTTTGATGCTTGAACACCCAAGGGACCGATGAAAAAAGTTCGAGCTATCAAGATTGAACTGTGTGAATTTGAACAAAGGATTTGAAAAAGGGTTCGATACATCCATGGTGTTTTAGTTACTGCAGTTTGAGCCATGGAAGTTGAACTGTGGTTCTATTTTATAATCAGACCATTAAATACATTTATAACTGATTCCAATGTTCAGTTATATTTCCAGCTGGCAACAACACACATAGGAGGATTTAAAAATTTCATAAACATAACCGTAAAGGGGACAACCAAAGGACTTGTGTAACAAAGTTAGGTTTCAATTGTCCCAGTGGTATCAGAGAAGATCTCTGAATGTATTTGCCATAGAGTTTGTTAAAATATGTTCCTTTATAGGGGCCATCTTTGATGAGGTGATGATGATACAGACAACATTTTAAGGGGTCATCTTAGGACCACTGTTACCAAATTAAATGTTTAACCTGGATTGGTAGTTTCAGAGAACATTTCTGATAGCATTTTCTCATTGGATCCTATGTTAAATTATTTCCCTTTTGGAGACATTTTGAATAAGATATGGACAATAATTTGGACCTGGGACATTCCCAGGACTATTGGTTTTGGTCCAGTTGGGTAAATGACTTCAGAGTAAAATATCTTTCAAAGTGTTCAAACTTATGAGTCTAATGTTAATCTCTGTATCCTACTGGCTGATATCTTGGACAGAGTGAAGACATTTTGGTTCCAATTTTCGCGGTAGAGTAGAGGTTCTTTACAGAAATTTTCACAGTCCCATGTTCCCACTGGTAGCTATCTTGGAGTAGATGCACCAATTACAGATACCTATTTTTAAACTTGAATATTGTGAACAAGCTTGGTTCCAATTACCTAAATACAAAGAAGAAAATCTTCGATGAGTTTGCAATCTATATTCCCTGCCAGCACCAAACAAGAATTAATATTCAAGACACCATTTTTAAAGGTGATCACCCAGTTACCACTGTGACCATGTTTGTATTCAATTGGCCCTGTGCTTTCAGTGAAGATCTTCGAATGATAGTTTACTACTTATGACAGTAGAAAAGTGATCGAAAACACTCTCCTTGGCTATAGTCAGATGAGTTAATGAGTTAAATGAACGAGTTAAAGATTAGATGGGTTTTCAAGCTAAAGAATGACTTGAGATATTGAAAGCATCTTAAAGATCTTGTTCATTTTTGGTTATTTCTTTTGATTTGTTCATTTTTGTTTATTTGTTTCGTCTTTTTCATGCTGTCTCAATTCGTGTTGGATACGAACTGCCTAGGTTACGGATTTTTAATTAAGGAATTTTTCCTTTCCTCGCTTTTGCTTATGTATTTGTTTGCTGCTGTACAGCATCATTTGACCTACCTGAATATTTTGTAGTACAATACGTCCACCTCTTTTATTTTGGTACGTCATGAGTTTTTCAGCATCACATCGTTTTGTATCATANAAAGTTCTTGTCAAACATGTATTCTCCAAGTCCATCTCCAACTTTCTTAAGCTGGGTCACATGATCAGACAATTTCTTGATTATCTCCACTTGCTCTTTCAAAAAATCTCCTTCCAAGAAATCTTCAAACTTAAAAAGAAATGATTAGAATTATTATAGAAATCAATAGAAAGTGCAATCTATATCAAAACTCCTGTATTTAATTACATTATACAGTGAAACCTGTCTAAACCGAACCCTGACTAAACTGGAAACCTGTCTAATCCAAACTTACTTTGAAGTCCCTTAGTATCAAAATTTTTATATTTCAAACCTGTGTAAACCGAATATCTCTCTAAACCGAACGCTATCTTGAGCCTGAAAGGGGTTCGGTTTAGACAGTTTCACTGTACAAATTACCAAAAGCATTTTTGGGAGTGACCATGTTGCTTTTCTTTTTTGTCTAAGTTACCTTTTTGAAGGTGGAACCAGGTATTTTATATTGCTGAAATTAGGAATCAAACCCAACAAGACGATGATTGTACTGTTTTTTAAGGACTTGGAATCGAAAAATTCATTTATTGCAGAAATTTGGATTGGAAAGCAATTTTCTCACAATTCCATGGTCAGAACCCCTCCAACCCTCACTCTTAACAACAATTTTGTACTACTGCTAAATCTCATGATATATGGCAGCAACAACAGAAACAGGTACGATTCTGATAGAATAACTCTGCACTGTTTAAGCACAGCAATCTTGGTACTTGTTTAACTAGTACAACATGTACAAAGTTCAATGTATACCAGCAGTTACAGTTCAATGTAGATATTAAATGGTACAACCACATACTGTTCACTTTCAAAATCTACTAAGGTTTTATTATTTATCAAAGTATTTCTAACAGGCCAGAAATTTTACCTTTATTCATTTATGACATCATTTGTATAACTTGAAATATGAAAATCAAGAATGACACACAAACTGCAATAAAATGACAGCACAAAACTGAAATTTTTTTTAGCCTTAAAATTAGTGACCTTCCCACCCAAATTGTAATAGTAAGGATGTCCGAAGACAAATGTTGAATCTTGTACTTAAGGTAGTTCGATCCTAATAAAAATTTCAGACAGAATTTTTTTCTTTTAAGATATTTTGTAGGTCTTAACCTATATATTCAAAAAATTAAATAAAAATGATATGTCACCGATCATCTTTTCCTGTTATCTGGCTTTGAAAATCAGGCCAAATTCAGTATTTTTCAGCAATATTTACAAAGAATATATAGGAAACTTTGAGAACATGCTTATTGTTTATTTTTCATATAAAATAAATATCAGACAGATTTTTTGATATTTCAGAGAAATATATTTAAGCTATCTGTTACGCTGAAAAAATCTACATGTCACCGTTCGATTAAGAAAGTTTTTTGATATAGTTTACGAAATAGACAATATTTACAGGAAAAGGGAGCTAATTCGTGGGAAAGCGTATGTCAATCTATTGTGACGTCACAATGAATAAGCCAATACAGGATTATTCTGGCTTGAAAATCAAGTCAATTCCGCATCTGCCTCGTGTTACACAAATGCGCCAATCGAATGCGCCATGTATTAGTGTCAATCTACCTTAATGTAGTCATTTGTAAAAGTACACTGTTATGATAGAATTTCCTTATACTTTAACATACTTGTGCATCATTGTGTGCAACTGCAATCTTGTGAAGATCCAAAATTGTTTGATTTATATTCTTTTCTATTCCTAGCGCTGTTTGAAATGCATCCAAGCCACATCCCCATTCATCCAGATCTGGTTTCTGTAAAAGGATATATTCAAATGTGATAAATCTAAGAGAAATAAAACAATTGTTTTGATGTCTGACAGTTTATTCATGGTTATGGAAAAAAATCCTACGCTTTCTTTGCTGTCTACATTTGAATTAAAACCTTTCCAGCTGAAGCTTTTTTTAAAAACAAACAACTAGATAATATTATGTACTTATTAACTTATCCAAGTTGTTATTTATGAACAAACAAGCATAAAACTATAGTTTCCATACTTTGCTGTGGGGCATAAAGCCAAGAGGCTCTCCAGGGCCTATATTTTTCACCTGGACCATAGCCTTTAAATAATCTATGGGAAATACCATGTGAAGTTCATTTTTAAATCATATTATCAAAGATCATTGACCATGTTAACCAAATTTGGTTCTAATTGATCTAGTGATGTCATCAGAGATCTTTACTGTATTTCCCAAAGGGTCCAATGTTAGCTGATATTCCTGATGATAGCCAACTTGGATGAGATATGAACATGATCAAAATAACCTTCATAGTGGACCATCCAAAGATTATTGTTACTAACTTTGGTTGCAAAATGATATACAGTCCAACTTTGATGCTTGAGCACCCAAGGGACCGATGAAAACAGTTCCAGCTATCAAGATTGAACTGTGTTTGAATTTGAACAATGGGTTTTGAAAAAGGGTTCGGTACATCCATGGTTATTGCAGTTTGAGCCATCGAAGTTGAACTGTGGTTCTATTTTATAACTAGAGCATGTCGAAACTGGCGTTGTCAGAAGGGCCCGCAATTTCGATCCCAAAACTCTGGGCAAAAGTAAAAATCAGATGAGTGTGGATTTAAATTCTGTTTGACACACTAATGTGTTGATATAGTTATTTGCTGGATACAGTGATTTCTTGGAAGTTTTACCAAACTATATCATTTCTTAGCTTCAGACTAAATATCAAGTCAAAATTAAAGTATCAGCAAAACAGAAAGTAATTTAGTGACAAACCTATAAGTCACTCACACAATACAAATCATCATTTCCAAGCTTCACACCAAATTTCAAACCATTCCCTATTGTAGAAGCCAAGAAATCTGTGACGAAAATTTCGTTGATAGTAAAAAATCAAAGTATCGGCAAACAGGAAGTGGATACCCGAAAAACTTGAAAATTGCTTACACAATACAAGTCATCATTTCCAAGCACCAGGCCAAATTTCAAATCATTCCCTTTAGTATAAGCCAAGAAATCTGTGACGAAAAATTTGTTAAAAGTAAAAAAATCAAAGTATCAGCAAACAGGAAGTAGAAGTCCAACAAACTTGAAAATGCCTTACACAATACACCTCATCATTCCCAAGCTTCAGACCAAATTTCAAATCATTCCCACTTATACAAGCCAAGAAATCTTTGACGAAAATTTCGTTCAGAGAAAAAAATCAAAGTATCGGCAAACAGGAAGTGGATACCCGACAAACTTGAAAATTGCTTACACGATACAAGTCATCATTTCCAAGCTCCAGGCAAAATTGCAAACAGGAAGTGGAAGTCTGACAAACTTGAAAATTCCTTACACAATACAACTCATCATTTCCAAGCTTCTGACCAAATTTCAAATCATTCCCACTTATACAAGCCAAGAAATCTTTGACGAAATAAATTGTTGACGGACGGACAGACGGATGGATGGACGGACAAAGTGAAAACTATAGGGCACCTGCATCTCAATGCGGGGCCCTAATTAGACCATTAAATACATTTATAACTGATTCCAATGTTCAATTATATTTCCAGCTGGCAACAACCCACATTGGAGTATTTAAAATTTTCATAAACACAACCGTAAGTGGGACAACCAATGGACTTGTGTAACAAAGTTAGGTTTCAATTGTCCCAGTGGTGTCAGAGAAGATCTCTGAATGTATTTGCCATAGAGTTTGTTAAAATATGTTCCTTTATAAGGCCATCTTCGATGAGGTGATGATGATACAGACAACATTTTAAGGGGTCATCTTAGGACCACTGTTACCAACTTGAATGTTTAACCTGTATTGGTAGTTTCAGAGGACATTTCTGATAGCATTTTCAAATAGGATCTTATGTTAAATTATTTCCCTTTCTGAGACATTTTGAATAAGATATGGACAATAATATGGGCCTGGGACATTCCCAGGACTATTGGTTTTGGTCCAGTTGGGTAAATGATTTCAGAGGAAATATCTTTCAAAGTGTTCAAATTTATGAGTCTAATGTTAATCTATGTATCCTACTGGCTGATATCTTGGACAGAGTGAAGACATTTTGGTTCCAATTGGTGAGGTAGAGTAGAAGATCTTTGAAGAAATTTTCACAGTCCTATTTTCCAACTGGTAGCTATCTTGGAGTAGATGCAGACATTACAGATATCTATTTTTAAACTTGAATATTGTGAACAAGCTTGGTTCCAATTACCTAAATACAATGAAGAAAATCTTCAATGAGTTTGCCATCTATATTCCCTGCCAGCACCAAACAAGAATTAATATTTAAGATGCCATTTTTAAAGGTGATCACCCAGTTACCACTGTGACCATTTTTGTATTCAATTGGCCCTGTGTTTTCAGTGGAGGTCTTCGAATGATAGAAAAAAAAAGGGACAAAGAGACAACGACCCAAAGCGGAGTTTTAACAACTCAAAGCCACCATAAGATCTTCAATGAACGGTGAGGAAACCCCACACCCAATGGCAGGTCGAAGTCGGCCCCTAAATAAAGAGTAATCAATTTCAGCAAAATAAACATCATTCTAGACTCCTGTAGACATAAAGTAAACTAACTAGAAAACAGACAAGACACACAAAGGCTTAATACTTATGACAGTAGAAAAGTGATAGAAAAAACTCTCCTTGGCTATAGTCAGATGAGTTAAAGATTAAGCTGTAAGCATCTTAAAGATCTTGTTCATTTTTGATTATTTCTTTTGCTTTGTTCATTTTTGTTTATTTGTTTTGTCTTTGTCATGCTGTCTCAATTCGTGTTGGATATGAACTGCCTAGGTAACATATTTTTGATTTAGGAATTTTCCCTTTCCTCATTTTTGCTTATGTATTTGTTTGCTGCTGTACAGCATCATTTGACCTACCTGAATATTTTGTAGTACAATACGTCCACCTCTTTTATTTTGGTACGTCATGAGTTTTTCAGCATCACATCGTTTTGTATCAGAAAGTTCCTTAAAGAATTTGTGGAAGCCAGGCAGTGCTACATCATCCCGGTCAAAGTAAAGAGACTGAAAAGAAAAATCGTCACGAATTAATTCTTATTTGTCATGTCTTGTTTCAATTATTGAAAGCTTAAGTACATATAAGTGCATTATATTTTCAATAGTCTAGAATGGATTCCAAAACTTATGCATTTTATACCCAAAAAAAATTACTAAAAAGCAATATTTATAAGAAATACTTCACAAAGGCTTCAGACTTCTGTTCATTTATATCACAACACTCTGGGTAAATAAAAACAATATCAATTGCCAGTCTGGTGTGAAGCAATGATAAACTTGAGTTTCTGTGAATTAATTTCTGTACATTTTTGGTACTGATGAGATCTAGGGTTATTGTACCTATAAATATAATTGCTGCAATATTTTGCTCTTCCAATAATTAAATGAACCCATTATGTAACAACCAAAGTGTAAATATTTCTTGAGAATCTGGATTTTTTTCATGTCATCATAACAGTAAAATTGTATTTTACATCTCATAAATATGTGATGTCTTATTGGTCTCGGGTTGCTCAACAGACAAGTGTTTATCCCTTGATTTACACCTCACATGGTCTCAAAACAATTTAAGCACATCATATTTAAAAGGTATGTCATTTATCTCTACTCATTTCTTGTCAATTTGAAATCATGTAATTAGCACTCTATAACTTACTATTACTTGAATACTGTTTGAGGGTTAGAAAAGTAACGTGTACCATGGATTTTTAACTGGTTTTGTCTTAGGGTTAGAGAATGGCATTAACCAATCTAATATCAAAAGTCAAAACATATCTATGGCTCACTGACCATGTGATGATCATGGGTGCTGTTAACAGAGCAGGAATGTTTACTCTTCCTGAGCACTTGACATCACTCTTGTTTTATGGGAGTGCCTTAGTTTGAGTGTATTTATTTCCATCTTTTGTGGCTGTCTTGTGACATTGTTTTCAGTATATTAGTTTTGGCCATGTTTCTGGACTTTGATTTTTGTATTTGCCAATATTTTTTTCTTTGCGTTTCTACTGACATTGTTTTATATCATTCCCATTTGACCTGTTGCCATTTTGAATATTAAAATTGTTACATAATAAATTTGTACAAGGGAAAGACACATTTTCTTACCATACCTTCTGGTCAAATACAATGAACTTAGCAGATAAATACCAGGTCTTTTCTGTGAACAACTTTATCATGTGACAATTATAATATTCAAATATTCAAAATGGCAACAGGTCAAATGGGGAAGATAGCACTGAATACTAAATTTGAGTCAAAGGAGGGATATTTCATATCTACAGCACTTGAAACTTTTTCAAAAGTAAAAGGGAAATAGTTCTGATTTCTATTGGTACACGTAGGTCTTCTTTTCAGGCAAGGCAAAACTCAGACAAAAATTTGTTGCATGTGACCTCATAATTTTGAACAGGAATCAAGTTTTCAATGAACAAAATAGTAAGGTTTGTTCTTTTATAAGACCTGTATTGGGTTTTATGTGTATGTTTATTAACATATAGGGAAACAGTCATATAAGAGAAACTCAAAACGATTTGCCAATTCGTAGTACTTAAATAATAGATTCTGCCAATAAATAATGGAATCAGTGTTTAAAAACTATGTATAAAAGTGTAGGAACGAAACAACCCAGGGTAAATTGGAATCGGCATTAAAGCACCCAGGGCAAAAGGGAATAGGAGGGAAACAACCCAGGGTGCGAACAGGATTCAAAACCTGGATTCCATAATCCATATGGATACATGTATGTCTCTGCAATTTGTATGCTATCTTAACCTCCTTTCTAGGTGAACTGCCAAGAAGTAATGTGTAATGTTTGTACTACCCGCCATACAAGGACAGAAAGGAGGTGTTGTAGCATTCTGTAACACTAACCCCAGCATATCAGTACAGATCTCTGTGTGTCTACCTAACCTAACCCCCTAACCTGATGCAGTTAATCCATCATGGAAACCTTTCTCACTTGCAGGATCCCCTTACTTGCAACCATTATCACCATTTCCCGTTGCACCATTACCATAGGACTATATGTACACAAACCAATAATGAAGGCTTAGACAGAAAATCAAATATCAAGGTAGTGAGTGGGAACTGGTCACTTAGGACAACGAATACAAGTTAAAACCCATCCACTTATTGTCAAAATGTCCCCTTTCAAAATAGACCCAAAATTCCTTGCCAGAACTTACCCTACCAAAATGCCCCCACCATATGTCAAAATGCCCCCCTTTCCAGTCTTAAAATTCCTTGCTTAAATGCCCCTACCAAAACACCCTAACTTAAGTCAAAACGCCTCCTCTCAAAATAGTCAAATATCACCTCTTAAAATTACTCGGTCTTCCAAAAGGGCCAATAAAAGGTCAAAACAACCCCATTCAATATGTCTTTAATTCTCTGCTAGTATGAATGCAAAACGCCTAATAAACGTCAAAAAACCTGATAGCACAATTACCAATAGGCTTGTGAAAATGCATTCAGGTAAACAAGTAAATATTAAAAAGAAAGGCAATGGGGTAAATGTCAAGGAGACAACATCCCATATCTCGGTTAAAACGACCCAAAACAAAGCATCTAGGGGTCACCATATGGTCTTCAACACAGTGAGGAACCTCACACCATATAGCAAGCCCTAAATGGCCCAAAAAGGTAAAAAAGTGAATAAATCCATGGAAACAAACCACATCCAATAACCCAAATATCAAGAAACTAAAATTTTATAAGAAGACAAGGACAAGCCAATGACCAACATATTCCTGACTTGGGACAGGCGCAAAAATTGGGGTGGGGTTAAACTCGTTTTCTTGGATCCAAACCCTCCCCCTATGTGTGGTGAATGGCTAAAAAATAAATACACAAAAAGACTCACTGTAAAAATCAAACCAGAAAAAAGTCCAACTTATCAAGACGAGTACCCTTACAATGAAGTACATAAAACATGAAGAAAATACACACAGGTACTGTCCGGACAAATGCTAGCAGTTATTGACAGCTACCTAAGGACATAATTTCCAATGACTATGATAACAAGCCTTCTTACATATGAAACTTCAATTGAAATACTTCTGATTAGATTTGGTATAACAACATCATCAATTATGAAAGAAGAACATGATATTGTGCAATGCCAAATACTGCCAATATAAAAAATTTGTTTAAATTTAGTTATGGTGTAAAGCATTTAGGAGATGATCAATATTTTTGCCAA
>MJUU01001603.1:46179-72539 GCA_002080025.1 Modiolus philippinarum
ATAATTAACAGGTCAAACTTCCCCTTTGAATTTTTGTTCAAAGATCACGTTTTTTGAAAGTTGGGTTGTTTCCCTTTAATGATGTCTTTTTAAAATGAATTATTTTTTTAGAATTGAACCTATGCTGATATTTGCTTTGGTAATTATAACAGAAAATTCATATTTTACCACTATTACAGCTTAAAAAGTGTTTATAAACAACATTTGTTTGATATTTTGCAAAATAATTTCTTTTATAATACAAATTTATAGAAAGTTTTATATAATAAGTTATAGAAAGTTTAACTGGTTGAGGACATTTATACTATCAATACCTATTTCAATATTTGTAGAGGTATGATGCCACTACTAATAGATGAATAAATTAATTTAAAATACACAGCTTAAATTCTTTAAATATATTAGGAACCAGAAAGAGCAATTTAAATCTGGAACAATGATGTGCATATTTAAATACAACCAAATACAGAAAAATTATAAATCATAAAGTGACTAATGGTCTCAAAATCCTAGCTAAATCCCTGTGGAAGGGCGTCAAGAAGAAAATTGCTAAATTTCTCAAATTTGGGCTTTGCCCTACTTACTTTCTTCGATCTGATCTAATAGGAAAACTTTGGCAATTTACGTTTAACTGTAATCTACCTAGGCTTGCCAATAGATGAGTTTCCAGTTTGTGAATTTTCCTGTAATATTTTGCATCACAATATAGATTTTTTAAAGTCACTATGTTCAGTGACGCAATTTGCACCGATTGACCCTACATGTAGGTCAACCGGAGCAATTCATTCATAAAGAGAAATAGGAAAGTCGCCTATTGGCGCTGGTTGACTGCTGTAGGCTATCTCATTGGTCGTATATATATGGAGAAAATAATTATTCGGATAATTACCACTCTTTCATTTTCCGTCTTCAGCGTTGGTTGACAGTTTACCATATGCCGACTGAGTTCTGATTTCAGTGGAGCCAGTCTATAATGAAAAGATTATGTAATAAAGGCCAGGTAAAATTGGCTGAATTCGTGACCAATGCGATGTACATGTACACGTGGAGTTATTATTAAATCGATCATTTAGATTCAAACAATTGAAGCTATCATGTGTTTAAAAATAATTAGGACATTCTTGAAATAATAATATGGGTTGTATTTACACATGTAATTAATTATTCAATAATTACACACTTTCCTTTCAACTTCCTATTTGCACATGATTTTATCGGACCATGACATGTTGTCAGTATAAACAATTCCGTTTAACATGTATATATCTGAAACATTTGACATGAGGTCGCATGCATACAAATCATCCCAAGAATACATTACTTGCTGGCCAGCAAATAATCAATTCATGTTACATTTGCTTTAGTTTTGAAGCTTTTTTATATGTTTCCATGACATATTGAACTTGAACCTGTTTAATTTCTGCATATTTAATTATAACTTGAAATGATGAAATCTTCTGCACCCAAAATATTGAAAAATACAGCTCATATTGCTCTAAGAATCATCACCCATTTTCACAATATTCAGTTACAGTGAAATACTTACTGGCATGAATTTCTTGTTAAATGTGAATGTCATGAAAATTAATACCCACAAAATATAGCGAAGTTCTGTACAGTAGGCTATCAAATACATGTATTGATCAATTTGGCATGATTTTTATGTGCAAAGACGGTGAAAGACCTTAAGATGTATGTAAACAAGTATTTTCAATAAATCTGAGCTGGAATATGTAGATTTACAACATACACATTTGTGCATATATACATTGAGGAACACTGAAGGTGGTAGTACATGTAATGATGATAGCAAGATCACCAGTGGCTGATGATGTTCGGTTATCCATTCACACAACATATACAATGTACATGTAACATGAAAATTGTTACAAATATCCAAGTAAATGTACATGTACATGCACAAAAAAAGTACAAGTAATAATGATCTATTTAATATTTGTTTTTGATTGTTGTTTTATATCCCTGTGACAAAAAGTAGTAATGGAGAATTTGTTTTACCCTGTACATGTGTATCTGTTTGTCGGTCCTTAAAAACATGTCAAGTGGGGGCATCATATGTGACTTACAGACGTGCACAAATACGTGTACCTTGCACCAGGGCATGTCATCCTTGTGTTTGACTTACAACAATCTTTATACATGTATCTTTTACATTTTATGCTGTATATTGCAGATCTTATGCTGTGTTCAGACGTACATATACAAATGTAATGCGCATCGAAAACGTATTGAAAAAATTTTTCGATGCGCATTCGATAATGCAACATAACAAATACGTTTTGAGTTAAGCAATATCTAATACGCATTTGTTTAATATGCATCAAATTGAATGAAATCGAATTACGTGTGAAAGCAGCATTAGATATCACATGTAAATGTACAGAATATGAACATATACAAATGTACATGTATATTATAAATGCAGTGTGTATTGACTCATTATTTTTATGCATACCTGTCTTTCTAAGTCGAAAATATACATGTATATGACTTTTCTTTAATTTAATTAGCTGTTCTTGTAATTAATTCTCAGTGCACAGACTGATGTACATTTTGTTTTGCTAGATTGACAGATTTTTTTAGTTACAAGTTCTGGATATCGATGTACAAAAAGTATTTTGCACCCATGTTATACATGTACATTTAAATGTTGCTGTATATACATGACAAAGTCTTTATACAACGTACATTTTGTACCTTGAACAACTATCCGTTATATGCATGTACATGTAATATACAATGTTAATTTCGAGTTTAGTAATATAATATATTAAATTCCACATGTTCATATTATTTTTTGCATACATTTTTATGTTTGGTAGAATGGTAATTGATTGTATGGGATAAATGCCAATATGAGTTTTACATTTCTGGTCTTTGTCAATCAGTGGCACTTTAATCTAGAATGGTTATGTAATAAAATGCACAGATTTGATACAACACATGTCAGACTTTGAAGATCAAAAGGGAAATATTTTACAGTTGTGTCACTGTATTACAAACAGAAGTCAAAAGTTTTTGCAAGTCTATCATATTTATCACTTTAATGGAATCAAACATTTTAGATTTGTATATTTATCTAAAGCTTAGAAAAAACATCAGGGTCACTAGGCAGGAAAAACTTTTTGAAGTTTTTCTCTTCTAATCTTCAAACTTTTCAAAGTAAATAAATGTACATGTACTTTTCCAAATTGAAAAAAAAAATAAGTACATGTATCTCAACATTCTCAAGAACATGACCAGGAAACACATTAAGCAAGTCTGGAAGATTTGATTGTGGTTTATAGGAAGTTTCATGCATGAAAAGTGTTCATAAGGAACCCTCACCTCCTTCCAAAACTTATGAAGAAATTTATGTTCTGCTGCATGCATTTATATTGTCCACTGGGGCGATAGTAGTATACAAGAATTTCATTATTTTGTTAATGGCATACATTTGACATGTTTGCATATATATGCAACTTTATTGTGTGCCTCATTTATTATGCAGATTTCCTGGATTATTAACATATTTTATTTGCAATTCTTCAATGAACATACCAATATTCCTCCAGTAACACCTATAAAACTCTTTCTAAACTCCTGTCTTTTGTCTTCTCGTCAAGCAATCAAGCTTCTATAGAATTCTATTGTATACCAATTTGTCATCACTGGAGTATCAAGGTAAACCCCTTCAGGCAGTACAAATTTAATAGTATACAATAGAATTCTATAGAAACTTGATTGCTTGACGAGAAGACAAAATCCAGGAGTTTTATAGGTGTTACTAGAGGAATATTGGTATTTTCATAGAAGAATTGCAAATAAAATATGTTAATCATCTGGGAAATCCGCCATAAGTCAATAGCAAACTGACTGCAATAAGGTGGACATTGACTAACATTTGTAAGTAATTAGTCACTTTATCAAGTTGCATTTAGACAAATTAAATGCCATTGACATAAATAAGAATTTTTGCATCACACTCTGACCCAAATGTTTTCAATATTTTGTTTTATTTCTCATGATGAACGACGACAGGATATAGGGTAAATGTACCTGCGATAAAAGTCTCTACGAATACATGGTAAAACTAAGCAATGGAACAGCACTTTTATTTTGTAGTGACCATATACACGTAGGCCTTCAACAGTGAGGTTTGAATATATGATTACATTCTTTTGAATCTTTTATTATCCCCGCACTTTCGAATGAAAGTTTGGGGATATTGTCGTTGGCCCTGTCCGTCCGTCCGTCTGTGCGTCCATCCGTCACACATCCTTGCGCCGCAAACTCCTCCTACATTTTTGGATTTAGGGTTTTAATTTTGTTATAGAACTGTTGCATATAATGCTGCAGATGCGCAATAAGCTTTCGGATTTTTGATATTTATCTTGATGCAAACAAGAGGCCCCAAGATGTTGATTTGACAAAGACCACAAAATGTGGATTGTGATACATATGGCATGCGACTCAAACTTATCCTACATTTTTGGATTTATGGATTTAATTTTGTTGCAGAATTGTTGCATAAAGTCTGTAGATGCACAATAAGCTTTCAGAATTTTGATTCTGGTTCCAACTTTGGTAAATTTCCCGAAAATGTCAGACTGATATTTTTGGACATTTTGGCATATAATCTTATATTTTGGCAAGTATTTGGAAAAAAAAATTAAAATTCTGAAATCTTAGAACTAGAAAATGTGATTCCAATTTTGGTAAATTTCCTGATAGTGTCAAAGACCACTTATTTTTTGGAATTCTACCTAGCAACAATATTGTTAGGATTTGTTTCCATTAGGGCAATCATTTTCACCGATTGAATTTCAAAAATAGTTGATTACAATTTTGGTAAATTTCCTGAAAGTGTCAAAGACCACTTATTTTTTGGAATTCTACCTAGCAACCAAACAGTTAGCATTTGTTTTGATAAGGTTAATCATTTTCACCAATTGGATTTCCAAAATAATTGATTCCAAATTTGGTAAATTTCTTGAAAGTGTCCAAGACCACATATTTTTTGGAATTCTACCCAGCAACCATGCTGTTAGGGTTTGTTTCCATTAGGGCAATCATTTTCACCAATTGAATTTGAAAAAATATTTGATTCCAATTTTGGTAAATTTCCTGAAAGTGTCAAAGAACACATATTTTTTGGAATTCTACCTAGCAACCAAACTGTTAGCAGTTTGTTTTGATAAGGTCAATCATTTTCACCAATTGGATTTGATCATTTCCAAAATAATTGATTCCAAATTTGGTAAATTTCCTGCAATTGTCAAAGACCACTAATTTTTGGAATTCTACATTGAAACCATAGTTAAAAAATTTGTTAGAATTTGAAGAAACATTTCACAAATTAGATTTCCAAAATATATGATTCCAAGTTTGGTAAAATTTCTGGAAGTCTCAAAGACTACTTATTTTTTGGAATTCTGCCTAACAACCATATTTTTTTTTATTCCTTACGGTAAAAATAGTGATTGTCAATAGTTTAATTTAAAAAATGTTAAGAAAAATTATACCCAGGGTCTATAGCTGTTTTCTGTCTCAAACAGGGGGTGCGGGGATTACTGTCGTTTCCGACAGTCATTACTCTAGTTAGGATATAAATTCAAGCTGACAGCATGAACTACATGTACTTCTAATTCTTGTTTACGAAAATTAAGTCATCAATCATGTTTGTAATTAATTCACGGCTTCATTAACTTTTTGTTTTCAGTCTGTTTTTATTGTATCCATAATCCATAACAAAACTGCAGATACACCTTAAGGAGGTTAACATACAAATGTAGGACTCTTGCTATAATAATACTATAAATGTTACATACATTTACTTGTATTGTAATTTGAACTAAATTACCATGATAACTGGTGAATTCATATGACAGTACATTTAAAAAGAGACATTAGGTAGCTATAGATATCAATAGGATAGCATGTATGACCCCACATTTCTATAGAGAACTACAGATTACAGCTAATGGAATTTACATTTGTGCACATGATGTAGATATATTGTGCATGCTTTACACATCTACAGCTGTGAAAGTGATCCCATAGGTCATATCATGTCAGCTTGTTATATACAGACTTCACAATATCACAGAGAGCTACAAAATATACACTTCTGTTCTACATGTATTTGATAAACATTGTATGTGCATGTACATGTATATATATATTTATACATATACAAGTCAGTGAAGCCACCTGACAACATTCCAGGTCATCCTTGTCAAATTTAAAAGTTTGAACTTTTTACTTTAGATAACTATCTGTTTATACAGATGTTATTGTGTATCATTTAAGAACCGAGGAAAAATAAACAACAGTCTGTCAGTTTCTGACATCTTTTAAAGAAGTTAAAAATCCCACTTTTGGATGGCAAGTCAAGATTTTTCAGATTATAAAGATATAAATACATGTACATGCATATACATATAGTTATAAGTAATTTCATAAAAATTAAAAAGTATATACTTGTCCCTGTGTGCAGTCACTCATACATGCAAATTTTTAGTCCGATTTAATGGAGTTTTTTTTCTCAATGGAATCCCTCAGAAAATTAGCATAGCATTTTATGCCCCGTCTATGATAGTAGGGGGCATATAGTGTTCGGGTCTGTCCGTCTGTTCGTCTGTTCATCTGTCCCAAGTTAGGTTTACCCTCATGTTGAAGTTTTTTTTTTCTGTGAAGGATGTATGCTATTGTCATGAAACTTTATATAAATATACATTAGGGTATAATTAAACAAAAATCATAATAGAATTTTATCCATACTGCCATTTTCATGCTTCAATGATCATGATCATGGAAAAAAGGGTGGTAGCATGAGGTTTACCCTTAGGTTGAAGTATTATCTGTGAAGGATGTATTCTCTTATCATAAAACTTTATATAAATACACATTAGGGTATAGCAAAGCAAAAATTAAAAAAAAAATATCCATGCTACCAACTTCATGCTTCACTGGTCATAGAAAAAAGGGGGGTAGTATGAGGTTTACCCTTGGGTTGAAGTTTTTTTTCTGTGAAGGGTGTATTCTATTATCATGAAATTTTATATAAATACACATTAGGGTATAATTAAGCAAAAATTATAATAAAAAATTTATCCATGCTACCAACATCATGCTTCACTGGTCATCGAAAAAAGGGGGATAGTATGAGGTTTACCCTCAAGTTGAATTTTTTTTTCTGTGAAGGATGTATGCTATTGTCATGTAACTTTATGTAAATACACATTAGGGTATACTGAAACAAAAATCATAATAAAAATATATTCATGCTGACAACTTCATGCTTCAATGATCATTTAAAAAAGGGGGATAGTTCGAGGTAAATCCTTAGGTTGAAGTTTTTTTTTCTGTGAAGGGTGAATTCTATTACCATGAAACTTTATATAAATACACATTTGGATATACATAAGCAAAAACATAAAAATATTTACCGTCATGCTTCATGATCATGAAAAAAAGGGGATAATTAGAGTTTTGTCCATATGTTTAAGTTTCTTTTCTGTGTAGAATATATACATGTATGCTATTATCATTTAACTTGATTAAATACCCATTAAGGTATGATTAAACAAAAACCATAATAAAATATATATATGCAACCAACTTCATGCTTTACTGATCACGAAATGTAGCATTGTTCAAAACAGATGCAAGGCGGGGCATTGTGTCCGTTAGACACATTTTCTTGTTTATAAGTTGTTTCCTTTCTGAGCTATGAGGGGTCAAACGGGGCCAAAATTGCAAATGTGCAGATTATGTAAATTTTTATTTTCATTGGAATTTTTTGTCTTTAGATTCTTCTTGTTATCAGCTTTCAGTAGTAAGTCAACATATTTTATCAGCTCATACAGTTTCTGAGAGTCAATGGGGCCAAAATTGCAATTTTTCTAAAAAACATGTATCTAAAATCTTTTATTATTATTTTTTCATTGGATTTAGATAATTTTTTTTTTGCGTTCCTCTTTATGTAAGCTCTCAGTAGTATATCAACATATATTTTATTTGGCGTAACGCTAACCCTTACTGTTTCTGAGCTTTAAGGGATCTGCAGGGCTAATTTTCATTTTCCCTAGTTTGTGTCCAGCTCAATACTGTGTTAAGTGCCTTATGGCATGTATGGTGTCCATCTTATTACTATGTCCACGTACATTCACTTTAAATTACACTTGCTCAAATTTCAGAGGTTGACATGTTGCAGTTGTATCATGCTGGGCTCTGCTTAGCCCTTTCTATGTTCATTGCTTAATAATTCTTATATGATTTGCATAATAGGAAATACGCTGATATGATTGGTTGAATTTACTTCCGGTATCAAATTCTGAAGTCGTTCATTTTTCGATAAACGACGTTGACCGAACTACATTTAAGTTCACCTTATAAATTCATACGTCGAGTGAATCAAATAGAACAAAAACGTGTGATTGGCATAATAAAAGTAAGAATTTAATTACTTATTATCAGATTAAAAGAATTATAAGGATTAAACCCCGTTTGAAAGGAATTTATAGGAGTATAAACGGGACCAATTCACTCACAAACATATCATAAAAGTCCTTCGGACTTTTATTTGTTTGTGAGTGAATTGGTCCCGTTTATACTCTAATAAATTCCTTTGAAACGGTGTTTAATCCTATAATAATACTGATTTCATCATGAAATTTGCTGATTTATACATTGTACTTAAGTAATGCAATTTTTGCTTCAGTTTTACCAAATGAGTAGGAAAATCCATGTAAAACTTAACCTTGACCCCTCTTACATTATTCATATTCTTTCTTAATAAATGATTGCTGACCCTCTTTCTAGAAAGTTGGATTCAAGGGATAATGTAGTACTTAGTCATTATTAACAACTGTTATGGTACATAGTAGAAAAATATCCGAAAATGATATACATGCAGAGTAAGGGTTGGAGACCAAATTTATGTGATTTGATTTAAATGTATGGCAGGGCCTGTTTTGTATTCAAATTTAATCTTTTTCCCACATCTGGGTTTTAATTTAATTTCAAAATGAAAAGTTTTTGTGATAAAAGATAGGACTTAAAACCTCTACCATTTCTAATAACCCTGTCACTTATGATTGACGGAACCAAAGAAAAACCGTATTCGGTAATATGTCTGTCCTTTTATATGTCCTTTTATATGCGATATGATCAGATGTTTATTAAAGAGAAGGGTCACAATAATCATGATAATGATACTGGTACTTAAAAGATGCTATCTTGCTTGATTTAAGTAATGGGATCAGAAAGTATACTTATTTGGCTGAAATTAGATTTAAAGAGTCATGTTCTATGGTTGTTTAATTACAACTGTCTGTCAATTGCCTCCTGGTCTGCTTGGTCTGTGTGCAATGTACCTGTCACTTGGCATACCTGTTTGAAATGAATTAGGCTGGCCAATTGTAGACACATCAGATTATTTTATAAGACTAAGTAATTATTTTATATGAAATACATGTATGAAAACAACCCTTGCTTTGTGAAAGTTTAGATGTAGCCAGAGTGCGATCACAGTGGTGGGATCCCCTTTTCTGAAATCCTTCTTTCCTTTGCAATCACAGTGGTGGGATCCCCTTTCCTGAAATCCCTCTTTCCTTTGCAGTCACAGTGGTGAGATCCCCTTTCCTTAAATCCCCATTTCGTGAAATCCCCTTTCCTTTGCTGAAATACTTTCCAAAAAACTCTTAAATGCTTTTTTCCAGTTTTTTTCATTCGGTAAAATTTTTGGTATTTCCAGTGTCAAGTTTGACACCCCTTCCATTTTGATGAGCATTTTTTGGTGATGATCGCTAATCATTCTTACTGAAAAAAGCAAACCCCACTGAGACCCTCTGTAGTTGTTACAATGATGTGCATGTATATGTCCATATCAGCAAGCACTTTCAAGCCCACATATACATTGTATTTAATAGTTGTATTTCTGAGTAACTACATGAATGCAGGGAAGTCATCAAACTTTGCATGCATCTTTATAATTAGGTATCTTTGCCCTATATTTTCTGCTTGAATGGCTTTGATTTAAATTAACATCCAAGTTCAGATTGATGTTTATGCACATTTGAATTAACATCCAAGTTCAGATTGATGTTTTTGCACATCATCTAACTTTACACATGCATGCATCTCGGATTATAGGCCACAGTGATAGCTGATAAAGGCAAGTGTTTATGTATTTCTCCAATTCTTAGCGTGTTAACCCAGTTGGTTAAAAATATGTATTATTTTTAATCCACATATTGGTTAAATTTCTGCGTGATGTTTCCTGCAACGTTTCATTTTATTCATAAAGTCTGTTGTGACATTATTGTTACTATGCTTTGAGATAGCACAATGTTGACAACCATGCTGAACCATTGAATATGCACCAGAAGCACAGTAAAAGCCATTGGAGAAACAATATATCCTTCCGTTTGCTCGTGGATTACGATATTTCTCCATTCTCAATTCTCAATAGTTAAATTTCTGATTTTAACATGCTCGTTAAAGCTCGCATGTTGAAAATCACAAATTTAACTACATTATGTATCTCAAACTGGAGAAATATCATAATCCACTTGATCCGGAAGGATATACTATATGTATATGAATATAATCATGATAATTGAAGATATAACATATTTTCACATGTTTAACAAATCTGCCTAATCCACATATAACTCTTATTGTCTAAGAATATTATGCATAATATGGGATAATTTTGTAGAGCAATGCCACCTGAGCAAACACTTAATATTAGTTTGCATGACCTGAGTGACTTTATTTTCATGACTTTATTATGTAGGGTAATCAAATATTGAAAATATTTACAAATAGATATTTACAACAATGTACCAAAAAATGTAAATAAACACTGAATATCGATGATTTGTTTTTAAAGATACTGTAAACCGGGAAATTTTCGCACCCTCTTTATTTCGTGGTAAGTTGACAGGATGTCAGTTTGCGCAGTTTTGAATTCACGCTGCCAGATTGTTGGCCATTGACTTCAACAGTAGACAATGATATTCGCACCGTTTTATTTTCACGCTTCAATTTCTTACGCAAAAATCGCGAAAATAAAACTGCCGCGAAAATTTCCCAGTTTACAGCAGAGCTGTCAAGGGGGTTTGGTTTCCAGAGTGAGACAAAGGTTTTGGGGGTTTGCCCCACAAAAATAATTTAGGAGACGCAAAAAAGTGCATTCTTGGAGCTTTTCAAGTGGTCGTAGCAAGCAATTTTAGACCAATTTTTGTCACAAAAAGAGAGAAAAATATAAAATTTGATTTCATATCTGTGAAATTTTGTTTTACTTATCGAAAATGTCACTCAGTTGTATGAAGAAATATGCGAAAAACATTGAGTTTCTCTTTTTTAATTATAAAAATATCCTTTTCCTTTCTAAAATTTTTGTTTCTCGAAAAATCAATAATGAGTGACATTGAAAAGGGTGAGCGTGAGAGCGTGATTCGGGGCTTGGAAGCGTGACTCTCACGCCCAAAGCGTGAGACTTGACAGGTCTGTTACAGTACTGTATCAGGAATTTACACATGTAGTACAATGCTTATAACTAGAACTTTGACCTATAATATGTAGACCCTATTTGTTGCTTCTCTGTTTTCTATTTCCATTGCTCTGACTTGCCAATTTCCATTATTTTATGTTATTTGTACTTTTTTTATTATAATTATAAATTCTGGTTTAGCTAGATGTCTGAAACACATCTTGGAAATTAAAATATTTCTTCTGCTGATAAAAGCAAAGATTGGATTCAAGGAATTATTGTTTTTCAGTATAAGAAGAAGTGATATTCATTATCAAAAATGTAAAATGCATTGACCATCACAAATTGCAATGCATCCATATGTGTTCAGCATCTACATATGATCTCTATGCATTGACAATCACAATGTGTTCACACTAAGGAAATTATTCCTGCCTAATTCTTCCAGTCGGGTAGAGTGTTACTTGTTTCAATTCCTTTTGGGTCCAAAATAGGATTTTTTTAGGTCAATTTTCCTATATTTTTACTTGAACAAAACATGGCTGTACATGTACATGTAGCACTTTTAGACTGCCATATGCCGGAAAATATATCCAGGAAATATTTTTATATTTCTCTTATATCTAGAGTACAGTACATACACTTAAAAGATATTTGTTGATGAAAAACAGTTATTTTTATAACTTCCTATTTTGGTAAAGATATGTAAATTTTCATTCATTTATCGGTGATGCATTACTTGACACAAAAATTATAAAAGTTTATTTCAAGGACATTATGATAACGGTATGACTAAAACATTAAAACCTACTCGTCAAAATTGTAAAAATTTAGCAAATATCATTCAAATACAACCACCCCTGTATGGTATGGTTATATTGTGTTTGTTCTGAAGTCATTTCATAATGATGGTCTACTTGAAAGAATTTTATGGACCGTAACCATTTTATTGGGGTTAATTTAGACCATGTTTTCCTATGATGTTGGGTATAAACCCTTTAAATGTGTATGGCTCATTAATTTTCATGTGATCATGTTCTCTTGGATGAATTATCAGTATGGAAAAAAGGCCTGTCCATGTTCAGCAATTATTCAGTCAGTAACTTTGGATATTATACTGTTATACTAGTAGTATGTTCTTCATTACTTGTCATATGTATGTACTTGTTAGAAAAAAGTTACAAACTGAACAATTTGGATTTCTTTACCTTTTATGCCAATATTTGATAGTGGCTGGGGATATTCATCAGTAAAATTTCTATTGGCATAAGTATTTTCAATTTTCTACTGCTACTTGTACTTATTACATCTTAACCATGCTTATTAGTGTCATACGTATGTTATACATATGCATTGTACTTTCCATGAAACTCCAAGCATACATTGTACATAGAAAAAAGAAGGGAAACGGGGAATTTGTCAAAGAGACAACGACCCAAAGGGGAGTAATAACAACTCGAAGCCACCATAAGATCTTCAATGAATGGTGGTGAACATGTACCATATTTATTCTAATAAATGCCCCAGGGGCTAAGACAATCTTCCAAAGGGGGGGCTATAATAAGAGGTACACATTTTCAATTCAAGAACAGCAATATTAAGTGTTATTCGACTATCAACTAAGGCAAAATGTACAGTATTTGCATTTTAGGAACCAAACATGGTATATTTAGAGTGTTAAACTATTTTTTATTTTTAGCTAGATAAGTAAGCAAAAGTCACACATTTGGAGCAAAAATGGGGGCTTTTATTAGAAAATGAAAGTTAAATTAAGCAAAATTTGAGGAGGGGGCTTTTATTAGAAGGGGGCTATAATAAGAATAAATACGGTATATTTAAGAAATAATTCATGGCAGGTATATGGTTATTGGAAATTTAACCATGGGCTGGGCCTTTATATTCGAATTTAACCCTGAGCGTTAGCGAGGGGTTAAATTTAAGAATATAAAGGCCCAGCCCATGGTTAAATGACAATAACCATATACCTGCCATGAATTATTTCGATTCTAATATGAAAGAAAACGGAATTTTCCATTCTGAAGCGACCTTAGAGAAGGCGAATTTCCCGTTTCCATAGCTGTCAGTGTCTATGACGTCACAATACAAAATCTGACGTTTTCAAACTGATGCAAGTTCAAATTCCAAATCGAAAGCAAAACAATACACATTACCTTGTCTGAATAGCATGATTAAGTTATAAAATATGCTAAACATTTGTTTCCTTCACAAACTAAGACAAACAAAATCAAAAACACGGTTGTTTTGCACCCCTTTTACTCTTATTCTGATAAAATTTGCGCATGTGCCAAATATATGGTTATCGAGTATTATACTGGTTGACGATTAACTAGAGCCATGTTAGAATCTTCTTTGTTTGAATGCATATATATATGTCATTCAAGTTAATCCAGATGTAAAGGATGATATTTTTCATAAGAGCCTAAAGAAATATGTGGACTGGACTACAAATGTGGTTCAGTAAGTGCACGTGTTGAAACATATTTTTGCATAAACATGTACATGTATGTTCTTTTAGTGACACATTCCAGTTTTTGGGCCTCAAAAGATCTTGCAATTGATCATTAGAGCGAGTTCTCATTTTATAAGCTTTTACTGTGACTCTCTCTGTGATGAAAGCATTGTACAAAAATGATGTATGTAGACTAGGGGATTGCTATCCATCCATGTGTGTATCCATCATCTTTTGTCATCATCATTCTTCAGACCATTCACAAATCTTTAGAATCAGGATATCTTATTGAAGTGGATGTGGAAGTGGATGTGACACACATTCTATGGATGGCCATTTGGTTTTATGTACCAATACATGTACATTGTGTACTTAAATTTAAAAGCTATAGATACATATTGTCTCATCACAGTTTTCCCAATTCTATGTCTATGCAAAAGTACTGATAAAAGGTGGTAGGGTATCTAAGAGTAATCTGCTTAACTCCTACACAAATATACATTCAAAGTTTAAAATGTTTTATATGTTGGACAGTGTCAGACTACTTAATCATGCTTAATTGGCTATTTAGGCTCTTTAATTTTATGTTTGGGAATCTTTTGACTTTTGAAAAGTTTTCAGGGTTAAAATTACAAATGATCGGTTTTCGTGTATGTTGTACCTATCTGTGCATTTAATATCGCTGTAGTGTTCTCATAAATTTTGTTGACAAATTTTACTTAATCATGTAAATGTTACAGAAGAATATACACATGTAGGATTTAATTTTATTCATTTCATGATTTGTTTTGACTATTCAAATTGATCATTCTTAAATATGGACACAGATTTAACGGCGTGTGAGGGGCATGGGCCCCTAAAACCTTAGAAATTTGTCTAAACATTTTTGTGCCTTGTTACACTGGAGATTTTTTTCCATTTCTCCCCCTCTAATATAAAATCCTGGATCCACTAGTACTTTTTACCACAATGAACTTGGATTAAAGAAAGTGATTGATTTTTTAATTTCCCTAAATTTGGAACCAAAAAAAATTGTTATTTTCATATTTCATTTATGTAATACTTGGCCATGACTACAAGCTTATGATAAAATAGAAAATTACACCATAATTGATGCTATTTTCTAATAGAACAAATGTTAGAGTATTTACTAGTACAATACATGTATAGATGTATGTATATGGTACAAAATGGGTATTCCACAGCTTCCTTCCTGTTTTTTCAATAGAATTGTGATTATGGCCAGAACAAGTATTTGTTCATTTATTTTAGCATGTATATTTTCATTTATAGACTTAAATGCAGAGATGCTAAACAAAGTGCTAGAAGCGTCCCACCATAGCGTTGCAGGTCATTTTTGAAATGCAAGGAGATTTTTGACATTCAAATTTAATACACTTTTTTAAAGAGAATGCCATTTTCATCAGGCCAGATTGCCCAATAAAAGGGACCCAGGTGATAGAACCATGTTGTTCTATAGCCTCAGCATATTTATTGTGTAATAGGGCTGGAATAATCATTGTCAATCCTTTCAGTACAATAATGTTTGTTCCGTTATTTGATGTGCCATAATTGTGGTCCCTGATATATTTATAGAAGTAGCTATCAAAGTTAATACATTATGTAATTTTAAAAACAAATATTTACAAATTTAATCTATTAAGTCATTGACTTGAAAAGTATAAGATTTGGAAATAAAGGAAAACAAACTTCAAATTAAAAGTGCAGAAGTTTAATGTCAACATGAGGATTAGAACCTAACAAATGATTTCCGAGCCCATTCTTCTACATGGCAAACAATTTTATGTTGGATAATACTTAGAAAATTGAAGCTTGTAAAGACTTCAAATGTAGATTTAACCAAAAAATTGAAATAAATGTTATTTAAATTTCCATTAGGATTAAATTTGTTGTAAAAATCAATGAATGTTCTCTGTGTGGCAAATGCAATTTTTTGATTTTATCATATTACATGCTGATTGTAATCGCTGATCAAGCTTTAATCAAACTTTTGTCCCTTTATTTAAACATTGAAAATGTCATTCGATTGACATAAACCATTAAACATAATTCTAGTGACACGTTGTTTTGTAACTAACAATCCTAAGATGTTCTTAGTAAGCCCTTTTAACCCTATGTTTGCATTATAATACCTTTGTATCTACGAGGGCCCTGTTGTGGTTTGACCCGTAGATTGACAGTGGTGACATTTGTTGATCTTAAGGTCACTTAGTATTATATTACTGACAGATGTTATCTACGTGGAATGTTTGTGTTTTTTGTTTGTTGTTTGTTCAGAGTTTACCTATATGTACATTAATGTATTCGTTTTAATTTATTATGTGAGCTTCCTACAAATTGACTCAAAACACAAGAAGAAGAATGATAAAGTACATTCTAAAATATTTGTTGTGCATTTTTATTGATACTTGTGTACATAAAGTCCTGAAAATAAAGAAAAAGACTCAAATAATGCCATCTTTCAAGCTTGGAATGAGTAAATAAGGTTCTGAAAGTATATGTACAAAGTATATTATAAGTAGTTGGAAAAAATATTACATGTGTGTATATGTTGATTTCTTTGTGACATTTGTGATTCGTCTTTTTGGTTTTATTTGAGGAAAACATTTTTTTTTCAAATAATATTACTACAGTACATGTATTTTATGTTTTTAGGAACAAAACTCGGGTCAGAGCTGTGTACATGTCCAGATCACTTCTTTTCATTTGGGAACTGTGTCTGTATTATTTTATGTTTTAGGAACAAAAGTTGAGTCCGAGCTATGTACATGTCCAGATCACTTCTTCTATCTGTATAATTTTATGTTTTAGGAACAAAAGTTGAGTCAGAGCTATGTACATGTCCAGATCACTTCTTCTCTTGTGGTAACTGTATCTGTATTCCAAAGAAATGGGTTTGTGATGGAGACAATGACTGTTCTAATAACCAAGATGAGAAGGATTGTGGTAAGGTTACCTGTCTTCAATGCCAATATATATAATCATCACAATTGTAGTTTGTGTTGCACTTTTTACATGTGTATTGTTTTATTTGTAGAATAAAAAATATATATTGCCAAATCCAATCATAAATAAAAATTAAGAACTCCTTCAGTGTTCATTGGGATCGCATAAACTGGTACTTGGTCATGTTGGTAAGAAATGTTGGTATAAATCATCACTATTTATGAAAATGTTTGAACATTATAGCATTTACAGATGATTGTAAACTGGTGCATCTATAGCATATATCCTGTCATGTAAGGATTACAAACAAAATTTGATGCTTTATACACATAATTTGCATTTTAACCAGGTTTTATCTAGTACATTACAATATGAAAATGATTTCAGCTCCATAAAGACACTTTCAATGATGTTAATTTCATGCATCAAATTTTAGATGATTTTTCTATTTTGTATAACTTATTTAAAATATTGTGTATAATTTGGATGCAATATAGATGCAAAAAGCACATATTTATGTTGAAAAAGTTTTATGTATGGTTAATTTTACCAGCAAGGCATTCCTCAAGGCAAAATCTGAGAGACTACAACCAGAAAGTTAAGAACACGGCTTAATGAAAAATAGCCAATCAAAGATTGCGATCCCCCCCGCTACCCCTTTTTGGACCCCCTCCCCTTGTAAAAAAAGACAAGTGTTTTTGAAACTAAATTAATCATCCTAACTGTAAAACACCAAAAAGATATGGTTGCTAGGTAGAATTCCAAAAAATAATGGGTCTTTGAGAGTTTCAGGAAATTTACCAAACTTAGAATAAAAAATTTTTGCAATTTGACAATGGAAAATGATCACTGATACTATAAAGCATCAAAAAAGATATGGTTGCTAGGTAAAATTCCAAAAAGAAATCCGTCTTGAAGAGTTTCAGAAAATTTACCAAAATTAGAATCAGTCTTTTGCACTCTTATTATTGAAAATGATCTTCAGTACTGTAAGGAATTGAAAAAGATATGGTTGCTAGGTAGAATTCCAAAAAATAGTAGGTCTCTGAGAGTTTCAGGAAATTTACCATAATTAGAATCATAGATTTTTGCAGTCTGACTATTGAAAATCATCATTGAAACTATAAGGCATAAAAAAAGATATGGTTGCTAGTAAAATTCCAAAAAGTAATTGGTCTTTGAGAGTTTCAGGAAATTTACCAAAATAAGAATCAAAGATTCTTTCAACCTGACAGTTGAAATTCATCATTATAACTCTAAATAATTGAAAAAGATATGGTTGCTAGGTAGAATTCCAAAAAATAATGGGTCTTTGAGAGTTTCAGGAACTTTACCAAAATTAGAATCAAGGTTTTTTGCAATCTGACTATTGAAAATGATGATTAAAACTATAAGGCATCAAAACAGATATGGTTGCTAGGTAAAATTCCAAAAAATAATTGGTCTTTGAGAGTTTAAGGAAATTAACCAAAATTAGAATCATATTTTTGGAATCCTAGTGTTCATACTAGCTGATGACATTAAAATATTGCTTAATTATAAGACTTCATGTTGAAATTTCAAAAATTATTAGTCTTTGACATTTTCAGGAAATTTACCAAATTTGGCACCGGGGTCTAAATTCCAAAAGCTTAGAACGTATTCAAAGAGCAATTCCAATAATTCCTCATGAAAATATAAATCACAAAATCGAAATTATACATAGAGTTCCAGTCGTTCTGATGAGTACTAATTGTTTAACATTTTTCGGCCCCTTAAGGGCATGCCCCCAGGGATCATACCAAAAGTCCGCTATCATCAGTAAATGAGATGCATATAATCAAACTTGCATACAAAGTTTCAGCTTCCAAACGTGAATACTTCAGAAGATTTCGCTTATTACTGGATATCTCGAAATACATTTTCGCTCATTTTTCTGCCCTGAGGGCAAATTTCAAAATTCCGAAACCTTCGGCACAGACAACTTTTACAGTGTTACTTATACCCTTATTGCAAGGTTTCTGCAATTTAACGTGTAAGAGGAGTTCCAGCGGAATCGATTTTTTCTTTTTTTGGATCCCTAGAGGCCATGCCCTGAGGGGTCATACCAAAGTTCCGACACCCTTTGTGAAGTTCTACATAATATGTGAGTCCATATCCAAGTTTCAACTCTCTAGCCCAAATGGCCTTGGAAATTTCTTCAATTATTGGATATCGCGAAAATTCGTTTTCGCCCATAGTTTGCCCCTAGGGCGTTTGACCTAAATTCCGAATCCACAGTGCGCTACTTCTGATCATAATCTAGTATGGTGCCGAGTTTCAAATTTGTATCTCTTATAGTTCCAGAGCTATCGGGGAGCATTACAAACGCACGTATGTACGTACATACGGACGGACTGCATTACATAATCCCCCCGCTTTTGCTAAGCGGGGGGATAATTACAAAACCCTTGTTAGACCACCCTAACCCATGCTTGTGCTGCACGGGACCCACAGTGAAATACACAGGAATGTCAACCCTTTGGAACAGGTGCAGAGAAGAGCCGTCCGCCTTGTAACAGACAACTACAAAGACAGAACACAAGGCTGCATATTAGACTTGATTTGGAACCTGACTTTTGAATCCCTAGCAGACAAGAGGAGCAAACAAAGACTTTCCATGCTCTATAAAACCATACATGTTCTAGTTAGCAACATTAAGAAGAATGACCATAGAACTAGACGACAATAGAGGCTGTACCTATCAAGAGCCACTACTAACATCTACAATACTCTTAGCTTTGTAACCACAGTTTATACAAGAATGGAACCTTCTTCCTACACAGGTGATGGAGACCCCCATATCCACCCTGTAGGATTCCAGACTGCAGTGTCTACTGTTTTACTTCTTACAGGATACTCAGGAAACACATGACAATGAGAATATATCAGATTGTGCTGTTTTCTGGACATTAGTGAGTTATGAAAAAGAAAGGAAATGGGGTAAATGTCAAGGAGACAACATCCCATCTCCAGATTAAAACGACCCAAAACAAAGCATCTAGGGGTCACTGTTCAGTCCCTAGCTGAATTTAATTTGAATTAAGATAGTTGGCACATTTTTTTCAGATGGTTGGTAATTTTTTTCAACGATTTCACACTTATACAAGAACTAGTAGGTTTGTTTTTTGCTAGTAATGTTGATAGTGGTAATTTCCAGAAATCTGATTTAATTAAATAGGTTATAAATTACTGATGTAGAATTTCACCAAGCATATGAAATACTGTCAACAGATCAATTTCTTTATCTGAAGATTTTGATTGATTCCTAGTCATCTTTCAGTAAGATGGATTAAGTTTGAAATTCTTTCTAGGAATTATATAACAAAGGGAAATGCAGAAACAAGAGAATTACTCTTCATTTAAAGCAGCCAAGCAAGAACAACTATTATGATATCAGGAAGATAATGCCAACCAAATGTAATTGATTCTCTCTAAGGGAAAAAAATCAATCACTATTTGTAGGATTTTTTTGTGAGTTTGTGTGTGTTTCTGTTTTTTTTTTTTTTAATCCTTACTTTTGATTGAATAAACCATTTGTTATAAACATGATAAACGGGAAGATCTTACACTCACCCGGGAATGGGTTTCAGCAGTGGATAAAATTCAAGGATAAATGATTGAATTAGAAGTATCTGGTTTGAAGTTAGAAGCTATGAGTTAAAACCTTGATGCATTCGTTACCCTTTTCATATTTTGTTTGAATACTGTAATTGTAATTTGCGAGTACTTATTTTCGCGAAAATTTCCTTCTAGCTAATTTTACGAGTATTTAATTTCACGGAAGTGAATGCTTTCCTTATTACTTTAATGTAAAATTATTATATTCTTGAGTACTTATTTTCACGGAAAGTTGCTGACCGTGAAATTTGTGAAAATAAGTACACCCCGAAAATGAGTACAATTACAATGTATATTGATGAGTTGTCTTTGTTTCCCAGAAAATGGACTTCTCTCAAGTTGACATAAAATTTCTCAAAGATCCAATGCATTGTAAAGCTCTGTCCCTTGAGGAACTTCAGCATTTGATTTTGTTATAAAAGGTATTATAGAATATCAAATTTTATTGAAAAGGGTACATTTGTACTTGGCCTTGATTAAAGCTTCCTTTGGTAATAAACCTCAGTAAACACTGAAGATATTTTTCCAGAGTCCTTGATGGGCTTTCCTGGGGGGAATAAACTTCAGCCAAAGTGGCTACTGTACCCAAATATCATTCAAACTATTTTGACAATCTTGCATAATTGCCAATGAAATGAAAACTTAACTAAGTACATTGTAAAATAAACTTAAAACTGCTTATTCGTTGGCATAAACATAGATATAGTTCAAGTCGTAGGTATAGACTTGGTGGCTTCTTACTGGAGTCGGTCAGGTGTCAATCACGTAAAAGAATTGTCATTCATAGTTTACATATCATTGAAAAATACCATATTTATTGTGACAAAAGATAATATACATTTCACCTGTAGGTTGACATGATCTTTTGATATTATATTAATCAGGTGTTATCAGGTGTAAATGTATACCTGTACTATAAATCTGTATTAAATAAATAACATGTATTTTTTTCATGCATATTTAGAATATTTTGCATAGTAATATGAGAATATTTGCAAGCTATCTATCATCTTCAGAAAAATTTGATCTTCTTGTTCGTGTATTTGAGAAAAAAAAACTTTCAAAGGTTTCTTCATGCACTAGTTTTTATACCATCACTTATTGTGGTTTAGTTAGGGTTTTGTCCAGTTGTTGCCATTTTGTCATCCTTGCCATTATCTACATGCTCTCAAATTTATGTGACAGATCTTTATGAAATTTTAACTTAATGTTGTTGTTACGAATTGAAAGTTATTTTTTAATTAGGAGATTGTAGACCAGTTAGGGACCAGCAATATCAAAAGGGCATATACATTGTGCATGGGTATTTTCATGAATTATTTATTGTCCATTGTGTATGACCTTACCGGTCTACTAGTTCCTATTGTGTAACCAATTTAACAATTTGAGTAAGCTGTACCTATTATTTTTTTGAGCAACTGGTATTGCTGGACTACAACATATATTGGAAAAAGTTTTTGGTGGGTTGCTTTTGTTAACTTATGTATATCAATCTGTTACGGCCTGGGGAGGTTTTACCTTGATTTATCCTTCTATAAGGTAGAAAGATAAATCTATTTAATAAATGAAAGAAAAAAATGACAATTAATTCAAATTCCCTTTATTTATACTGCAATATTTATTTTGAATTATGTAATTTTAAGAATTTTAATAAAGTACAATATTTTTTCATTAAATGTAAACTATATATATAGTCCCTATTTTCATCAACAGATCAAGGTAAAACCTCCTCAGGCCATAACAGATTGATATACAAAAGTATTGTTGGACAATTCAAAAGGATCCTGATTATGTTGATTAGTTAACAAAAGCAACCCACCAAAAACTTTTTCCAATATATGTTGTAGTTCAGCAATACCAGTTGGTCAAAAAAATAATAGGTACAGCTTACTCAAATTGTTAAATTGGTTACACAATAGGAACTAGTAGACCGGTAAGGTCATACACAATGGACAATAATATGTTAATATACTAGTAGCATGCCAGTCGATTTGAGACAGTTTCTACTTTTTCTTTTTGATAGAATTTCTTTATGACTTTATGGATTTTTTTGTGTCAAACAAATTATTGTGACTATCTTTTTATTGTCTCACATGGAGCTTAAGTTGCTGAAAGCGAGAAATATGTAGGGAGTGGGGCACAAGGGGTTATCTCACCAGGGCTAAAGTGGCTGAAAACGAGACATATGTAGGGAATGGGGCACAAGGGTTTCTCACCTGCAGCTAAAGTTGCTAAAAACAAAACATATGTAGGGAATGTGGCACAAGGGGTTGTCTCACCTGGAGCTAAAATTGCTGAAAGTGAGACATATGTAAGGAATGGGGCACAAGAGGTTGTCTCACCTGCAGCTAAAGTTGCTGAAAGCGAGACATATGTAAGGAATGGGGCACAAGGGGTTTTCTCACCTGAGGCTAAAGTTGCTGAAAGCGAGACATATGTAAGGAATGGGGCACAAGGGGTTGTCTTACCTGCAGCTAAAGTTGCTGAAAGTGAGACATAGGTAAGGAATGGGACACAAGGGATGAAGGTAAGGAGACATAGGGAGGCCATGGCAAAGTAAAAAGATGAAGAAAAGAAATATTGTAGTAACAAAACTTCAGACCATTACCTACATACACCTGTGTAATTAATCATCTCTGGAGATAGTTAGCAATACAAACATCTTAATTATCTGTATTTGTTATGAATTCTCAATGTCTTGTTCATTGTTTACATGCATGCATCATTATTACTGCTCTATCCATAATTTTCCAGTTCTGTAATGCTTTATATCAACAGAATGTTGGTATTTTAATCTATGGAAGTCTCTGTTCGTCAAAAAGTTGAAGATTTTCATTAAGGAACAAATAGAATCTCAAGAGTTTCAATAGAAATAATGAATATATTATTATTATTATTATTTATTTGTTAAATTCTATCACTAGTAATCTGATTGAAAATACTGAGGCAAGTTCAACAGGCTAGGAATGATAGGAAAAGAAGACCTGTTATCATTTTGTAAGAATGTGTGAAACAAACATGGCATAGGTCATGCCCTACATTGATTTGGGAGTCAAAGAGTACGCATTTCAAATCAAAGTGTCAAAAGTCTGTTAAAATCATCAAACCAGTCAAGCTGTGATGAAAATTAAGGAATTATTGTTATAATACAATACTGATAAGTGATTATTGTTTATAGACATCATAAGTGTCTAGCGATCAAGGAAATTGATGCTTGGCACATAATGTGCGGGAATTGTATCAAAGAAAAATGTCATTATTCTTACATATCTTTCTGATATAAATATTGTATGTAATAACTGTTTCTGTCTGGTTATGATAAGTAGATATGGAGTCAGATATCTTTGTTCTTTGTGTATTGGGTTAATAAGAACAACTTTGTCTTTGATACACCAAATGTAAGCTCACTATGTATATTTGTTAATAGCTTGTCATGGATAGTATAGACAAATATGAAATTAATAAATTTTAGCACTAGTAGTCAAAAAAAGGTCATAAAGACCTGTTTATGTCAGAAAGTGAATTTTACACTTGTTGAGCCAAACTGAAAAAAAATATGCAGTTTCTTATACATGTTATAGGTGAACTACTCTGACCTTTGTTTTTTTTCAATACCCATTCCTTAATCAATTTGGAAAATAGCTGCTATCTATTTCAAAAACAAATGCAAGCAATTTTCCAAATTTATAAAACAATTGGAAAGAAAAAAGTAAAAGCTTGCTTAACCAATCTTACAGTTTTAAAAGGAAAGTGTATTCTAACCACAGGAAAACTTCGGATTGTGAATACAGCTTGGGTTATTTGAAATTAAATAGTTAATTACATTGGACAATTCATTTTATAAGAATTGCGAACAAAAAGTTGAAAATGGGCTTTCTTCCTTTCTTGAAATCAATAAATAACAGGTATACACCACAAATGCATTTTTTGGGCCTAATTTTACTTTAAGGGACCCACTACTTCAGGTTGGTGTTTTTGCACAGTAACCACAGAACTGTGGTTTTAGGTTAAGGGTAAGGGGTAGACCTGTGGATAGGGTGAGGGTTAGTGTCCTTTAGTTGATGTTAGGGAAGAAATAAGGTTAGTCTAACTAGGCACCCCCTAAAGTAAAAGTAGACCATTTCTTCCAATGAAACTTTTATTGAAGCTTTAAGCAGTACAAATCTGGCAAGGTTAATGGAAAAAACTTGCATTTTAAACATTTTAAATTGAATTCCTTCCTTTAAACAATATACCATTCTTGTCCCAGACGTATTGAATTGTTATAAGCTTTATAGTTATCTGTAAAGTTTATTACCAGAAACCTGTTAGGCAGAATATTAAATATTTTTACACAAAGAGTTCTACTATTTCCATCCCAAGAGGAAACTTTCTTATCAAAAAGCAAAAATTTGTGTGAATAGCTTAATGCTAAGGCATATAGGATTGCACTGGCTTTGAATATACTGGTGTTACTAAGTTTAATGAACAAAAGCTCTGTTTTTTACTGCAATCAATTCAGTTTTCCTAGGTTATTGAATTTCTGGGGGTTGAAATGATTTGAGATAATTAAAAGCCCTGATATGATTGATCGAAACGCCCAGGTGCTAAAACCCAGGTAGTTTTATGTGTTTTATGAGGTTTCAGGTAACCTTTGTATTGTCACAGGTGTTGACTTTGATGTTGAACACCTGTGATCATCTTTGGACAACTTATGTTTTGCCACTGATACATGTCCTCGCATCTTATTAAAACTGATATAGAATAAAGTATTTTGTTTGAAAACAAATAATTATTTGAAATGAAAATAATAATTGTACACTTGAACATCTTCTTTTCAGACCAAAATTTTGAAGCACAACTTGCATAGAAAGTATTTCAAATAAAATATAAAAGGAACCGAGTCGATCTATTTCATATTTGTGTTTTAAGTTGATACTGACTGCTTGATATATGATATTCATGGTGCAAAGAGGGGTTAAATATCAAAGTCATGATATGTGATGGGAAATATTTCTATTGTAAAAGTTTGAAATTTAAATAAAATGTACAATAAATCAGTTTTAGCAATTAAAAAAATATGAATGGGTGAATAGAAACATAGAGAGCAGAAAAAAACCACAAATGTAGTATAATTTTGGTGGCTCAACCTGCATTAGCTTGAACACCATTGATTTTTCCAAATCTTTTTCTGGTCCCTTTACTTATGTTTAACATATTTCAACCTAAATAGCTGGAATACCCGCTAGGAGGAACTGCATGTTTTGATTGGTCTTTGGGTGTTTGAGCTGTCAAAGATGTAATTGGATAGTTCGATCTGGACTGAAATTAGAAGTTAAGACAATATTCTCTATGGTTGTATGTATAACAAATACATGAATATTTACTGTATTTCTTTTCAGAAACAATTTATAGTCCATTGTGTATGACCTTACCAGTCTACTTGCTCCTATTGTGTAACCAATTTAGCAATTTGATTATGCTATTCTCATTATTTTTTGACCAACTGGTATAGCTATACTACAACATATACCGGTATTGGAAAAAGTTTTTGGTTTACTAATCAACGCAATCAGGATCCTTTTGAATTGTTCATCAATACTATTGTATATTAATCTGTAATAGCCTGGGGAGGTTTTACCTTTAAAAAGTATTACCATTCAAAAGATAAATCTACTGTTATAATAATGGAATGAAAAAAATACAACTAAATCAAATTCCCTTTATTTATATCACAATATTTATTTTCAAATGATGTAATTTTAATAATTTGATAAGGTGCATTCTTTTTTCATTAAATAT
>MJUU01001603.1:88530-101428 GCA_002080025.1 Modiolus philippinarum
CATTAGGGCAATCATTTTCACCAATTGAATTTCAAAAATATTTGATTCCAATTTTGGTAAATTTCCTGAAAGTGTCAAAGACCACTTATTTTTTGGAATTCTACCTAGCAACAATACTGTTAGGATTTGTTTCCATCAGGGCAATCATTTTCACCAATTGAATTTCAAAAATATTTGATTCCAATTGGGGTAAATTTCCTGAAAGTGTCAAAGACCACTTATTTTTTGGAATTCTACCTAGCAACAATACTGTTAGGATTTGTTTTCATTAGGGCAATCATTTTCACAAATTGAATTTCAAAAATATTTGATTACAATTTGGTAAATTCCTGAAAGTGTCAAAGACCACATATTTTTTTGAATTCTACATTGAAACCATAGTTGAAAAATTTGTTAGAATTAGAAGAAACATTTCACAAACTTGATTTCCAAAATATATGATTCCAAGTTTGGTAAAATTCCTGAAAGTCTCAAAGACTACTTATTTTTTGGAATTCTGCCTAACAACCATATATTCTTTAATTCCTTATGGTAAAAATGGTGACTGTCAATAGTTTTATTTCAAAAATGTTAAGAAAAATTATTCCCAGGGTCTATAGCTGTTTTTTTGTGTCAAACAGGGGGTGCGTGGATCACTGTCGTTTCCGACAGTCATTACTCTAGTTAACTTTTGTAACTATGAATGAAAATGCGTGACCCTAAATAATTTCATTCATATTTGTACATTTTGTGTATAACATCAATCCCAGAATATTAAGCATTAATTAATACTCAAAAAAGTAAATACATTACTGACTTAGAAAGTTATTAAACGTAATGTTATAATACTTTAACAAGCATCGCTGCTCAACAACTGTAATTATGTAAACTTTAAATTACCTAAATACAGATCGCTTACTTTGTGTATACACATCTGACTTATTAATCATATGTTCCATTATAAGCCAATTAAGCCATTGCTAAAGGTCAAATGGGCGAGATTTCCCATCAGATATAAAACATTCATTAATTTTCTATAACCTTTAATAACAATTTTCATTCATAAAACATGATTTCCGGATCCACCTAACAGATTTTTTCGTTGATATCGATGGTTAAAATAACAACTTGAGCCAATAAAAAGGTTGTATTTGTGTTGACCTTTGGACAATGAAAAATATATGAATAAAATGATAGATTTTGGTGAAAATGTAATGTAAAGGATTCTAAAGAAATTACTTTGGAAACATGAAATAAACAATAGGATCACCAATGGCATGAAATTTTTCACTCATTATTTCCAATAAATTATTTCCCCTTGATAAATAAGTGACAAAATTTGAACACTTGCAGCATATAAAAAATATGATTTCTATTCAAAATCATTCAAAATCATTTTAGAACACTTAAATGGTAAATTGAAATTTTCATCAGATGTGCATTATTGATGAGCTGTTTAAGATGTTCAAACAACACCAAGAAATTGATTTGTCTCTTCTTTGACACTGATAGAAATTGTCATCTTTGCGGGAATTTTTTTTTGAAAATCTCTGTTATTTGACACTTAAAAACAATTGTGAAGGAGAAGGAATATTTACACAATAAGTCATATAAAGTAAATTTTCTACTTAACAGAAACAGTTAATGGAGAGGTTGAGTGTAATCCTGGACAGTTTAGCTGTGGTAACAAGAAGTGTATACCATTAAAGGACAAATGTAACTCGATCAATGACTGTGGTGACTCATCAGATGAACTTAACTGTGGTATGTATATTCCATATGTATTACAAATGCCTGAGTGGTTCCATTCATGCTTGCCCAAAACTGTTCATGTCAGGTTAAACCAATGGTCATCACAACTAATTCAACATTTGAGATGAAAGAACATAGAGTTGTGTGTTCTGAATTTATGTAATGTGTTGTCTCGTCAGACAGAATGATAATGGTATTTGCAGCCATGAGTTTGTTTGCCCTTCTCTGACCAGTATTTTTTGAAGTGGATAGATACAGTGGCATGCCAAAAGTATTTCAACAAGTGAAATTTTCCTGTGCCTTTCTTGTTAAAACGGCCTTTGTTTAAAAAATTTGGAGAAATCATTTCTGGACCGATTTTCATAGAATTTGCATTGAAAAAAGAGCTTGACATGTAATTTCTTATAAAAGTAATTATGATCTATAGTTTGCAAATTTTCATGATTTAAACTTAAACAGAAAATTTTGCTGTAAAATTTACTATATATATCTATAGTAAAATATGGCATTAAATATTATAATTCATATTTAAATCGTATTCAAAAGGTAACTACTATTCCTAACTTATTTGTAAATTACTGTAAGAAACTACATGTTAAGCTTTTTATACGACCGCAAAAATTTTGTGGTCGTATAATGGTATGGCGCTGTCGTCATCCTTGTCGTCGTCGTCATTGGCATCGTTGTCTGTAGACACTTTTAGTTTTGGCCAATAACTCAAGTTCAAGTTGATCAATCCTTATGAAATTTGAACACAATATTCCTTGGCACAAAAGGAAGGTGTGGTTCAGTTTTGGTCATTATTGCCCCTTCCATTTTTAAAATAGGGGCCAAAAAGGGCAAAATTGGGTGTTTTCACCTATTTAGTTGTAGAATTTTTATTAATTATCGGATTTTGATGGGGTTTCTTTCAGTGTGCTCCTGAGGTAATTTCCATCAGTAGTATGTCCAACGGATTTCACGTCGCACGTACCGTTCATGAGATAAATGGGGTCCAAAAGGGGCGAATTTTTTAAATTTTATTTTTTTATTTTTAGTTCGATTTTGATGCCGTTTTTTGCAATGGATTCCTTATGAAAAATAAATAGAGCGCTGCACCATCAGATTTTTGATAATTTGTTTCCTTTCTGAGTTATGAGGTGCCAAACGTGGAAAAAATTGCAAACATGCAGATTACATAAAATTTTTATTTTTCATCGGATTTCAATGGGATTTTTTTCTTTGGATTCCTCTTGATATAAGCTTTCAGCAAAATGTCAATGGATTTCGCGTCCTTTTTACCGTTTCTGAGCTACAAGGGGCCAAAGGGGTCAAATTGCAATTTTTCAAAATATGGGAAATCTTTATGTTTCATCGGATTGCGATGGAATTTTTTTTCTTAAGATTCTTCATGATATAAGCTTTCAAAGTTATGCCAGCGGATTTCAAGTAGGTCCTACCATTTCCAAGCTACAAGGGGTGAAAGGGGCCAAAATTGCATTTTTTAAGAAATATTAGAAATTTTTATTTTTCATCATAATTCTTTATTGTGTCCATTTAATTACTGTATCAAGCTCTTTACTGTGTCCTCATTCATTTTGAATTACACTTGTTCAAGTTTCAGTGTTCGACATGCTGCGGTCGTATCATGCTTTGCTCGGCGTAGCCCTTTATTTTATCAATGTAAATTTTATGAAAATCAGCTTGTAATGAATTCTACAGAATTTTTTAAACAAAGGCGGTTTTAACAAGAAATGAACTGGAAAATTTAACTTGTTGCAATACTTCTGGAATGTCACTGTAGATAGGGATATTATTTTATTTTATTGATGGTCATGTTTTTGCTGTTGTTTTTTGTGAAAATGTCTGTTTGCGCCAAAAAATATTATAAGTGAATACTTTTATAGTAAGTGGAGTTCTCGGCGAATGTTTCAGATAAGCTGAGTTTGTGTATAATATGGCTTATAATTACATACTTAGTAGAAATAAAAGCTTTTTTGCATGATCAATATGACCGGAAGTAAACTGTCCATATTTTTACACCCCAGGAAAATAATAGGTTATTTTATGCTCCTCGTGCATCTCAGACAAAATAAACGACTTCTGGTCCATATTGGCCTTGGCAAATTAACGACTTCCAGTCCATATCGGCCTGGCATTTCTAAACGTCAGAAGTATGTAATAAAAAGTTTAATACATGTGCATTTCCATATTGACCTGATTATCATCCCTCGACCCATATTGTTCCTCGACTTTGTCTCGGGCCAATATGGTGTCTCGGGATGATAACCAGGCCAATATGGAAATGCCCATGCATTAATTTGTATTTATTCCAACTTAATAATATTTATGCCATTTAAAAAAAGAATGTAAGAAAATGTCTATTTTTAGCAACATTTGATTGATCTTGATTATGTCTTGTCTTTTTTAGTCTCGGTTTTTGTTATTTGAACATTTTCCTTTATTTACCTCATTATTACTCAGCTAACCAGGGGGTGAAGATAGGGCAATAAAATGTTTTGAGGCGGAAGGTTTATGGTGGGAAGGTAGGAAAATGGCAAACAAAATTTATTTTATATTAGTTCTAAATTACTTGATATGGGTGTAGAGGTTGTTCAGTAAATATGCTTGAAAATGTCAGAAATTGGATGCCAAAATAACTTAATTAATTTACAGTGAAAATTGATTATCGTTAATGATTATCTCCCTTTGCAAAAATTCAGTTTTTCTTAAACCTTTCAGGTAGATTTGTTATAGTTGATTATATATCTTAAAGAACATCATGTTATTTATTTATGTCTAGGATGAATAAAATTGCAGTAAACTTATTTCTTTCTTAAGTTTTTTCATCAAAATATTTGCAACTTTTAAAGAATTTATAATACCAACGTAGGCTTGGTCAATAATACAAATATAAAATATGTCTTCCCTTTAGTATGTAACTATGTTCTAAATTGTTTGTGGGTAAGGTTGGATTTAACAAAATCCATTATAAGACAAGTTTCAAGATGAGCAGTTGAAGGGTATTGAAATCTGGCCTATCCTATGAACCTATTCACAGGTGTTTAGTAATTGTAGCACTACTGGAGAGGACACAATTTTCAAACATGGTGTGTATAAAAATTTTGAATCTCACAAAAGCATTTCATCAATATTAATGAGTATTTATGACTCAATTGCATCAGTGGAATTAAATACTTATAGTGAAACTAATCAACCATGATGATCATCAAAAATAATATCATTAGTGCCAAACATCACACAAGGACTAAACAAGTTTCAGGATTTGATCTAAAATGAAAGATAATTCATTCTAAATGCATTCTGAATTTGTCTAAGCCAAAAGATAGAGGTTTGGTTTAGACAGGTTTTCCTGGATATCAATTCAGGGTATTTTTCTTAAACACAATAATTTATCAACTGTAATTTTTGTCTACATATGCCTTACCAGGCATAAGTTATGAATGACATTTTCCTTGTTTCCATTGTTCATTTATTTCAATAACATTGCAATATACAGTGTTTTTTTTTTGTGTGTGTCTAATTTTCCAAATCCTGTAGTGCCATGGATTTGATATAAAGTTTACTAACGTAAATACTTGAAATTGGCATTTTTTAGGTTCAGTCATGTACTAAAATGGAGTCAAAACGTGTTTGAAATGCTTTCGAGTTCCTCCACATTCTGCATATTTTCCCTATGCTGAATATAGCTATTATCATAGAGACATTTTTCAAAACCAATCAAACATCGTTAATCTCTAGAGTAATATCCGTTCCTTGTTTAAATGTCAAGATCACATGTTTAAAACATTCTTGATATCGGAAACTAAATCGTCAGACCATGGAAACTAAATCTTGGAATCAGGCCATGTCTTTAGACTACTTTTTCGTTCGGGTAGTAAATAGACGATAATTATTTAAAAAGATAGAGAACCGATGATAGGCACTACTGAGTCCAAGAAAGGCAAGATTGTGAAATTATTAGTGTTCTCACAACGCACGGATGTACAAGAAACAAAATGTCATTTCAATTACATGGCCTGTTACCTTGCATAGATACAGGAAATAGAATTTTATAACATGAAGATTTGGCTTGTAAACACCAAAAATTGACCCCCAGAAATAGACTTAAATGTCTTTATGAATCTTTAAGACCAAAATGTTCATGAAAATATCCATGTACACTTCGAGCCTGCACCACTCTCTTTCTAAAAGAAAGAAAAAGTAAGTTTCTTTTTTGTGAATGATTAATGCTATTATCATGAAACTTCACATGATATAAAATAGGGTATATTTAAACAAAAATCATAATAAAAATCTACCCATGCAACCAACTTCATGCATCCCCTATATGGGAAAATGCAGGATAGTATAAGATTTACCCACAGATTTATGCTTCTTTTCTGTGAAGGATGTATGATATCATCATTTAACTTTATATAAATACAATAGGGTGTAATTTAACAAATAAAAACTTACACACGCAACCAAGTGAAACAGCTGAAAAACTTTGATTGTATATCAGCTTTACATATACAATTGCTTGATGCCTTTTACAAATACAGAATTTCAAATTTTACTAGAATACATGTATTTAATTGAAATAGGTAAAAGTCAGCATTATAAAATTTCTTTTTAAAGTCATTGTATATTAAAAGGTTATTTTCTAAAAAATAAAAAAAAGCAACAACACAAAAAACATTTTACATGCATTATTTATCATCGTATTATAAATGCTGCTGTGATTAGGATGATGATACATAAGTTAAATGATAAACGACTAAGATTAGATGAAACCTCATCAATTTTACTTAAACAACATATAATATAACTGTTATTCAAATCTTAGTGATTTATTCAATCTTAGATCAGAGAAAATGCATGCATTGATAAATCGGAAGCTAAGCTTAAGTTGTCTGATTTCGTACACAGCCTTCTCTTTATGTGATTAGGATAAGATATTTGTATGTTGACATGGTAGACAAGATGTTAATTGATCAGTGAAAATTACATAACAACCATGCAGAGAATTTATCTCATGAATTTAGGGAAAATGAATTCCTTCTTTTTTTCAACTGAAAGCTACTGATAAAGTTAAAATGTTGATGAAAAACAAATTAATCTTTATATTTAAAAAAAATATATTTCAAAATTTCAATTGACAGTTTCATTTACGTATGCAAACATTTTTGCCTCTCTGGTGTTTTTATAAGACATCTTATTTGATGAGTCAGCGGTATCTTCTTGTTTCCTAAAACATACTGTCCGTAACCAAACTTCCAATAAAGTTTTTTTTCTAACAGATATATCTTTATTACTTTATATTAAATGGAAATTTTGTTTAGTTCCATATACATGTACTAGTATGTTACATTTACCATTCTTCCAAACATGAGAATATAATGTATTGGTCTTTGAAATTTTACAAGTCCTGATTAATATATGACACATATCAACCAAAATAAGCACTGAATTTAATGTAGTTGTGGGTTGGGAATAAATGATAATAAAATATATAATTCTAAATGTAAGACCAATGAAATAATGAAAATAGGTCCAAATATATTTGAATTGACTACTTTATCACTGGATGAAAAGAGAAGGTAGTGTCATCTTTGACCTGGTCATGTGTAAAATAATGGCATTCCAGGAGTACAATGATATTTCCCTCAACATCAATATATACATATATACATGTATTATCATTGGTTAGAAATGCGAGAAATCAAAACATTTTTATGGGCCTTTAGGATTGGTAAAAATTCATGAAGATATGATATTAAATACATTTGAAAACCCTGTACCGGTAATTACTTTTTTTTTTAACATTTGCTTGAACACGCATGTGATGGAACTTTGACTGTATTTGAGATGAAAATATGTGCAATTTGAAAATTTCTAGTTTAAGATAATTATATTTATTTCAGGTGTAGAAATGCTGCTGTATGCACAGGGTCCATCCATCAGGAGGATTGCACTTTATATGCCCAATTACCCTGATTATAAAATCCCACTGAAGGGTGTAAAGAAAGTGATTGCTATTGACTTTGATCCTATAGAGAATACAATATATTGGAGTGACCAAGAATTAAACACAATAAATATGGCATATGTTGATGGGACTGGTAAGTGTCTTATATGGTAATATACACATTTGATAATAAAATGCAATATGATGTGCAAAAGAACCATTCTGATGCAATTATGCATGTATCAATAATTATGATTGGATGACAGCAAACTTTTCTAGGAATAAATCCATGTTTTCTTGTCAGAAATAAGCACAGACTGAAATTGGATTTTTGGTAATTTTTAAAATTGATGTTAGGCCTTCTGTTTAGAGGTTTGCCTTAGATCAGAGATAGCTACATGTATATTGAATTTTAGGTCTTTTCATAGTTTATGAAAATACATTGAAAGTACAGGATTTTTACAATACTTAAAATTTTGGGTTAAAAAATTAAACACCAAGAAATAATACAATATATAATGCATCATCAATGAAAAGTGACAAAATTTGATACATTTGTATATATTATATGGACAGTATTTCAGTTGTGTATGGGGATATTTGGTTTTACAAGGCTTATATCATGTCCACAATTTAGCTATATAGAGCTATATAGTAGGCATTCTGTTCTATCTCCTCAGGACAAAAGGTGATATCAAACAAAGTGAAGTCATCAGATGGTATTGCAGTGGACTGGATCAATAAAATCCTATTCTGGACTGATACAGGCTCTAATAAGATTGATTGTGCAGGACTTGATGGTAGTGACCAGAAATCTGTTGTGTCAAGACATTTAGATGAGCCAAGAGATATTATACTGGATCCTATTGAAAAGTTTGTATATAAACTGTATACAATTCAGCCATTACATCCATGAATAATCAAAAATATGTTAAAGATTATGAAATTAGAAATGGATTTCTGATAGAATCTGTACCCAAATAATTTTAAAGATTATTTATACCAATATATTGATTTTTAAAAAGCTGTTTTTTATTCAATTTTTTGTGCATTTTTGTGTCGCCTGCTGTAAGCAGAGTCGACACATAGGGATTACCATCCATCGTCTTGCATCGTCGTCATACTGCGTCATCGTCGTCCTGCGTCGTCCCCACAGTTTTTGAATCCACAACTCCTTCAAAACCACTTGTCGGATTCCTACCAAACTTTCAGGATATATTGTTTAACTGGTGTAGTTGTGCACCTGATACTTAGAATTTTGATTTTGCAGATTTTAGAGGTTAACAGAGCCAAAATTGCTCATTTGTGAGTCTGTTGGTTTTGAATCCGCAACTCCTTCAAAACTGCTAGTCAGATTCTAACAAAACTTTCAGGATAAGTTGTTCACTGGGTGTAGTTGTGCACCTGATACTTAGAATTTTGATTTTACAGATTTTAGTGGTTCACAGAGCCAAAATTGCTCATTTGTGAGTCTGTCTGTTTTGAATCCGCAACTCCTTCAAAACTGCCAGTCCGATTCCAACAAAACTTTCAGGATAGATTGTTCGCCTGATGTAGTTGTGCACCTTATATATAGAATTTTGATTATACAGATTTTAGAGGTTCACAGAGCCAAAATTGCTGATTTGATAATCTGGTTTGTAATCCCCAATTCCATCACAACTATAAGTCAGATTTCAACCAAACTTGCAGGATATGTTGTTCACCTGATGTAGTTGTGCATCTGATACTTAAAATTTTGATTTTGCAGTTTTAGAGGTTCACTGAGCCAGAATAGCTCATTTGTTAATTCTGTTTGTTTATGTGGAACTCCTTCAAAACTGTAAATCATATTCCAACCAGCCTTTCAGAATACATTGATTACTTGATATAGTTGCGCGCCCGATATTTAAAATTTTGATTTTACAGATTTAAGAGGTTAACAGAGCCAAAATAGCTCATTTGTTAATTGGGTTTTTTAATCTTCGACTCCTTCACAACTATCTGTCAGATTCCAACCTAATTTTCAGTATATGTTGTATAACAGGTCTGGTTATGCACATTATACTTAGATTTTTTTTACCAATTCCAGAGGTTTGCCAAGCCACTAAGCTCATATGTTAAATCAGATTGTTAATCTGCAAGTCCTTAAAACTGTAATTCATATTCTTAACCAAATTTGCAGGATATGTTTTTCTCCTAATCTAGACATGCACATTATAAGTAAAATTTTAATTTTGCATATTTTAGAGCTTCACTGGACCAAAAATGGCTCTTCTGTAGTGCAGGCGACACAAGTGTTCCATGGAACACCCATCAATTTTTTTTTTTTTAGCAGTTTTATCCATAAATTTTCTTGTTTGACTTACTTCTCTTTTTATATTTTCATAAAACACATCTTGAGAAGCACTCTGATAAATTTTAATATACTTGCTGTAATATTAAAAAAAAAATCTCTCATGATTATGGTGGTGCTCGATTATAGCTTCTGAACACTCCGAACTCTCTGAACTCTCTGAACATTAATCGAGTGGGTCAGAACAGCTGTACAGAGCATATTCCGACTGTGCAAGCTGATGAGGTGGTGCGTTTGGAACAGAGTATGAATTCAAGATGGTGGCATAAAATATGAACGAGTAAGAGAGAAAACTTATAGTTGAACTGCTTTTTTAATAATGCCGAAGACGTTAAAAATCTCAGTATATATACAAAGTTGATCGTACACGAGGTTGAAATTCATTAATTAGATTCATCAGAAAATGATACACACAGACATAATCAAAAACGCCTGCCGATCTAAAATACAAATAATTGGAACTGAACAGGCCTGCCAGTTTCAGTGGTTGAATTTAGTTTAAAAATCAATAAAGATTAATTGTAAAAAGTTGAAAAGAATACATTATTCACAATTTTAAGAGTCTGAATGTTTTTTCTATATTCAAAGGTCGCAGAAGAAACTAAATGTGTTTCCAGTATGATTTTGTGTAATTTTAAAGGTAGAATCTATTAGATTAATTTTCAAATGAGTTCAGGGTTGTTACGGTAAAAAATCGCGATCATTTAGATTTTGACCTCCATATTGACTGTTCAGTTCCTGTTCTATGCTACTCGATTATCCATGTTCCATAGAACAAACAGAACATGTCCTGAACAGGATAATCTAGCAGGGCACATGTTTCACTAATTTAATTCTTTGTGAATTAAGCTTACACACTCATATCCTTTCTAATCTAACTATTGTTCTTATAATTTTAGATTTATATATTGGTGTGATTGGGGCCAGGTTCCAAAAATAGAGAGAGCCAGATATAATGGGACGGACAGACAAGTTCTCATAAGTACTGATATTGTATGGCCAAATGGAATGGCTTTAGATCTAGAGGAACGAAAATTGTATTGGGGTGATGCTAAAAAGCAGAAAATAGAAAGGATGAATCTGAATGGTACTAACAGAGAGGTCGTCATTTCCACAGGAATTCCTCATATCTTTGGACTTAGTTTACTTGGTGAGATTTATTTATACTTCTTAGAATTACTTTGTAACCATTATAAGAAAAATTACTTTTATTAGCTTGTGATCAGAGCTTCTTATGTTCACTTTAATTGCAAAGCTGTAATTTGTTGGCAGGATTGAGGGATAGGTGCAAGAAAAATAAACACAGATTGTAATGTTGAAGGTTAATTGGGAAAATGCATATACATGTACATGTTCATTTCTTGCCAGAAAATATTAACTCCACAAATATGTAAAGTTTTCCATGGTTTGAATATATTTCTGAATATTCAGTATTGTAGAAAAAATTGGATTTGAAATGTTAATTTTTTATACACAAATAGAAGATTTGATTACATATACACATACAGGTGATGCTTGAAATAGAGAGGAAAGACTATAAAATGGATATTTAAAGGGAAAATTCACTAAATTTTGAATAGGACCTTAATTTACTCTAAGTAACATTGTGAACATGTTGACCAAGTTTAAAGTAAAAATTCGCACGGGTTTAGGAGAAAAACGATATTTATTATTCATTTCTGCTACAAAGTTTAGATGAGTGACGTCACTTGGCTAGATCTCGGTCATTTTAAAAAACAATCATACCACTGTTTATATCGTTATTTAAAACGTTGGAGTGAGATCATGAAATAACTAATTACTGTAGAAAAACAAGGACAAGCGTGTTACCCTTTTGTCAAAATCTTATTGTTTCTTTCTGCATAACTCTCCGTAGAATAACTAAATACTAAATTTACTAAGAAATAAAATTGGTTGTTTATGTTTTAAATCGATGCAAAAGATATCAGAAAAGTAGTTCAAAATAACAAAAACATTAATTCTTTATCATTATCCTCAAAACAATCTAGGAAGTAAAAAATATGTGTGCACACACACACGCGCATGCTCCTGTGTTCCAGTGATGAAAAATTAATACCTGTGTAGTGATGTAATCATTAGAGGTTAATTAACAACCAAATATATATAATCATGTCCCGTGTCAAATTCACCTGTGGCATGCCCTAAAGGTAAATGTGGCATGTGCTGCACTAATTACAGGTAGAAAAGGCACACTTTTGTTTTAAAAAGAAAATCGCTAATAAGACAATACACAAATCTTATTTAAATTACTTCACTGATATTAAATAAATAATGGAAACGGGATGAAATTAGATGCAATTCATTCAGGAGGTCACATGCAGTAAAAAGTGTCATTCACCTGGCTCAAAACTGGATGATCTGAAGAGATTGTATTCGGGGTTAGAAATGATTTATTTCGTGCAGCAGTTTGACAAAATATGACAAATTAGCGTAGACCCTTTTTTGGACCCCTTTTCAGTAGCCGAATCTGCCTGTGATCAAACTTCGGTTTACTTCTGTCTGGGACAAATATGATCAATATACATGTATTAGTCCCAGCTTCTATATAAAAAGAAATAACGCTATATGAGATTGATTTTCGTATAAATGCCTTTTTAATGTCTTCAACATTTTATAATACAAGAAACTTTCAAATGCTTATGTCTCATGGGTTCAAATTGTCTGAAAAAATTATATACTTATAATGCCGAAATCGTTTATACAGACATTGTGTTATATACTGTAAACCACGGAGATTAGGTTGTGTTCAGTATACCTAAGTTAGTATTTGTACATTTATATGCAGTTTTATGACACTTTTTAGTCTTATTTCAATGCCATATTCATGAGTTTTATGTGATTCAAGCACAATACCAAGACCC
>MJUU01001604.1:9463-36764 GCA_002080025.1 Modiolus philippinarum
ACATTCAAGTTTACGTCCGAGTTCAGATCTCAGTCACTATACATGGTAGGATCATGTAACCTTGCATATGTATGCATCTCTGATGGTAGGTCAGCATTCAGACAAAATGAGGTCACTTTGACCTATATTTTCTGCTTGAACGACTAACATTCAGGTTTACGTCCGAGTTCAGATCTCGGTCACTATACATGGTATGTATGCATCTCTGATGGTAGGTCAGCATCAAGGCAAAATTAGGTCACTTTGACCTATATTTTACGCTTGATTGATTTACATTCAAGTTTTCGGACGAGTTCAGATCTCAGTCACTATACATGGTAGGATCATGCAACCTTGCATATGTGTGAATCAACTTCCAGGCATATTAGGACACTTTGACCTATATTTTACGCTTGATTGATTTACATTCAAGTTTTCTGACTAGTTCAGATCTAAGTCACTACACATGGTAGGATCATGTAACCTTGCATATGCATACATCTCTGATGGTTGGTCAGCATCCAGGCAAAATTAGGACTTTATGCTTGATTGATTTACATTCAAGTTTTAGGACAAGTTCAGATCTTATTCACTATACATGGTACAATCATGTAACCTGGCATATGCATATAACTCTGATGGTAGATCAGCATCCAGACAAAATTAGGTCACTATGACTTATGTTTTATGCATGAGTGATTTATGTCCAAGTTTTCAGGCAAGTTCAGATCTCAGTCACTATACATGGTAGGATCATTTAACCTTGCTTAGGCAATCAAATGTGATGTCCACATCCAGTCAAGATTTTGTTACTGTGACAAAGTGCCATAACGAGGCGAACTCTGTAATCGTTGATTACCTATGTTTTTTTATTGGATTTAAATGGGATTCCTTTCTTCGTATCCTCTTATGGTATAGTTAAAGTAGTATGTTGACCAATTTGATATACCTCTTACAATTTCTGATATCTGTAAGGAATTATAAGGGCTAATTTTTATTTTCCTTAGTTTGTGTGCAGCTAACTACTGGGTCAAGCTCTTTATTGTGTCCATCTAATTACTGTATCAAGCTCTTAACTGTGTCCTCGTTCATTTTGAATTACACTCGTTCAAATTTCACTTTCCGACATGCTGTGGTCGTATCATGCTGCGCTCGGCATAGCCCTTTATTACCAACAGGTATACAAATGTACAGAGCAAATTTGCTACTAGTACCTTCAAAAGGCAAATACTGGAAAAATACAGGACTAAAATAAGAATGTAAGAATTGAATTTAGGAAATTTTTGGCAAATATCTAGAACAGATCCAGTTTGTATGTACTGTTTGCCGTATGGTTGTATGCAGTCAATCTCTTCCCTTCATATATGCTTAATACCATACAGTGGGTTATTTTCACGGATGGACTAAAATTGTGAAAATAAATTCTGCATAAATATTAAACATTCTTACTTAACAAATATTGCATTAATTTCATATGTTCAATCTGATGGAAAAATTTTCCTTTTATTTCATATGCATTCTTACTGTACAAAAATTTCAATTAACTTTCTATTTAAACATCAAGATAATTGTATTGTCATTAACTGTATAATAAAATAGTTACCTGTAGTGTGCAGAGCATGCAATAATTACCCTATTCGTTGTATTAACTAAGTGCCATAAAATTTGAAAAGGGGGGGGACTTATTTAGTATGACTAAGTGTTAAAAAACGAAGCTCTTGTAACAAATTTCTTCAATCTTTCATAAGTACACAATATGTTATCAATGTAAAAATACTCAAACTATCCAATTCTTTGACAAACAGAAGAAAAAAATAAGCCGGATCAGTTGTTTGTACCTAAATGCAAATGAAAAACATGATATCTTGATTGTTTACAACTGGATACCGCGGACGCATACACATGCACAATTGATAAAAGAAATACAAGGAATATGGTAGTCTAATGAATGCACTTCAAGTAATTAATTCACAAATTCCCTGTTTCCCTTCTTTTTTAGCTCACCTGGCTAATGACAGGGTGAGCTTTTGCCATCACTTTGCGTCAGTCGTCCGTTTGTCCGGCATAAACTTTTCATTCAAAGATCTTCTTCTCTGAAACTACTGGGCCAATTGGAACCAAACTTGGCCACAATAGTCCTTGGGTGGTCCCTTACATAAAAGGTGTTTTTCAGATTCGCATGCTGCCAGCAGGAAACATAGTTTTAACATTGGACCCTATGGGAAAACACTTTCAATGATCTTCTTCTCTGAAACTACTGAGCCAGTTGGCACCGAACTTGGCCACAATAGTCCTTGGGTGGTCCCTTACAAAAAAGGTGTTTTTCAGGTTCGTGCGATATCCAAGATGGCCGCCAGAGGGAAACATAGTTTAGCATTGGACCCTATGGGAAAACACATTCAAGGATCTTCTCCTTTGAAAGTACTGGGCCAATTGGAATCAAACTTGACCAAAATAGTCCTTGGGTGGTCCCTTACAAAAAAGGTGTTTTTCAGGTTTGCGTGATATCCAAGATGGGTGCCAGCAGGCATTAGACCCTTTGGGAAAACACTTTCAGGGATCTTCTTCTCTGAAACTACTGGGCCAATTGGCACCAAACTCTGCCACAATAGTCCTTGAGTGGTCCCTTACAAAAAAGGTGTCTATATCCAAGATGGCTGCCAGCGGGAAACATAGTTTGAGCATTGGACCCTATGGGAAACACATTCAAAGATCTTCTCCTCTGAAACTACTGGGCTAATTGGAACCAAACTTGGCCACAATAGTCTTTGGGTGGTCCTTTGCAAAAAAGTTGTTTTTCAGATCAGGGCGATATCCAGTATGGCTGCCAGCGGGAAACATAGTTTAACATTGGACCTTATGAGAAATCATGTTCAAGGATGTTCTTCTCTTAAACTACTGAGCCAATTGGCACCAAACTTGGCCACAATAGTCATTTGGTGGTCCCTTACAAAAAAGGTGTTTTTCAGGTTTGCGCGATATCCAAGATGGCGGCCTGCAGGAAACATAGTTTTAACATTAGACCTTATGTGAAAACACTTTCAAGGATATTCTTCTCTGAAACTACTGAGCCAATTGGCACCAAACTAGGCCAAAATAGTTCTTTGGTGGTCACGTACAAAAAAGGTGTTTTCAGATTTGCGCGATATCCAAGATGGCTGTCAGTCAGAAACATAGTTTTAGCATTGGACCCTATGGTAAACACATTCAAAGATCTTCTCCTCTGAAAGTAATGAGCCAATTGGAACCAAACTTGGCCATAATAATCCTTTGGTGGTCCCTTGCAAAAAGGTGTTTTTCAAGCTGTGCGATATCCAAGATGGCTGCCAGTGGGAAAACATGTTCAAGGATCTTCTTCTCTGAAACTATTATGCCATTTGGCACCAATCTTGGCCACAGTAGTCCTTGGGTGGTCCCTTACAAAAAAGGTGTTTTGCAGGTTCGTGCTATATCCAAGACCGATGCCAGTGGGAAACATACTTTTAGCATTGGACCCTATGGGAAAACATTGAATATTCAAAGATCTTCTCCTCTGATACTTCTTGGCCAATTGGAACCAAACTTGGCCACAATAGCCCTTGGGTGGTCCCTTGCAAAAAATATGTTTTTCATGTCGGAGATATCTAAGATGGCCCCAGCAGGAAACAAAGTTTTAACATTGGACCTTATGGGAAATCACTTTCAAGGATCTTCTTCTCTGAAACTACTGAGCCAATTGGCACCAAACTTGGCCACAATAGTCCTAGGTGGTCCCTTACAGAAAAGGTGTTTCTCAGCTTCACACTTTATCCAAGATGGCTGCCAGCAGGGAACATAGTTAAACATTGTATTTCTTGCATGAATATGAAAGTTTTTTTAGGAATACCGTATAGCGGGTTATTTTAGCGGGGTGCTAATTTTGGCGTATTTTAGCGGTCCAGCTTAAATCGCCAAAATAAATTCCGCCAAATTTTATTCTACAGTTTACATATTTAAACAAGTCTGTGAAATTTATAACAGTTTTTTTTATTATTATTACCTTTGGAAATTAGTATTTATCATGATGGCTTGGATATCTATGTATTGTGCATATGTAAAGTTTGTATTCAGGCCAAGCTGTGTAGTTGACAAATATTTAAAATTACTGTAAATGCAGATACTAATAAAAATTACATGGAATTTACTAAATACAAAAATGTACATGTAATTAATTAATGGCAATTAAAAATAATTTAAATCAAAGGATAATTATCATTCTTTTCTTGAATATTTTATGTTGATCAACGCTTATTATCAACCGAAACTCACTCCTTTTAAGTAACAAGGGAAATATTTTATTATGTATTGTACGTAATCGCGAAAATAAAAACCGCCAAAATTTTTCGTATACATTTTCTCTTTAAAACCGCCAAATTTTACACCCGTAAAAATTACCCGCTATACGGTAATTAGACATAGCTCATTTCATGTGATCTGTACTACATTGTCAATCATTTTTGCAAGCTCATCTGCAAAATGATTTCAAAAAAAATTTACCAAATAATAGTTTAACACCTTAGCAAACATTCCTTAATGAATGGAGGTAGACTTACCGTAATATATTTTTTTCAACTGGGTAGATAGCCAGGGTGAGCTTTTGCTATCACTTGGAGTCGGTTGTCCCTCTGTCATAATTTTTTCATTCAGATATTCTTCTCTGAAACCACTTGGTCAATTGTTGCCAAACTTGGTCTCAATATTCATTTGATGGTCCCCTTTAAAAGATATGTCCTAGGCCAATATTAAAAATATTTATACCCCCCGCAAACAAAGTTTGGGGGGGGGGGTATATAGGAATCGCCCTGTCCTTCTGTCCACACTTCTCGTAAGCGCAACTCCTCTGAAACCACTTGAAGGATTTTGATGAAACTTTGCACAAAGGAAGGATACTATATGGAGGTGTGCATGAAGGAATATAATTATTGTCCAAAACCAGGAAGGGGAGATAATTTGACTTTGACTTTTTGTTGATTCCCTATGTACGGGTTATTTGTAAGCGCAACTCCTCCTCAAAACCGCTTGAGGTATTTTGATGAAACTTTGCACAAAGGAAGGACACTATATGGAGATGTGCATGAAGGAATATAATTATTGTCAGAAACCAGGAAGGGGAGATAATTTGACTTTGACTTTTTGTTGATTCCCTATGTATGGGTTACCTCGTAAGCGCAACTCCTCTTAAACCACTGGAAGGATTTTGATGAAACTTTACACAAAGGAAGGACACTATATGGAGATGTGCATGAAGGAATATAATTATTGTCCGAAACTAGGAAGGGGAGATAAATTGACTTTGACTTTTTGAAGATTCCCTATGTATGGGTTACCTCGTAAGCACAACTCCTCCTAGACCACTTGTAGGATTTTGATGAAACTTTACACAAAGGAAGGACACTATATGGAGATGTGCATGAAGGAATGTAATTATTGTAGGAAACCAGGAATGGGAGATAATTTGACTGACTTTTTTTATGCCTTTTGCAGTAATTTTTTTTCAAAGAAATAATTTTAAGTGTAGATATTGTAAAATCAAGCTGTGGGAGAGACACACTTTTTCATTGTTATCCTCTTGAAGAAAAGTTTTTTGTTCTCAAAGTGTTGTAATGAAATTTCTCTAATGGTAATGATTCTTTTGTAAAATGTCAAATAGGCTGAAAAAGGGTGAATTTGATATTTGTCTGCTTTCGACAGAGTATTTTCTTTGGAACCCTTGTGAAAAACTCTTTCTTGAAGATTATGTCATTTTGTCCATACTTGTATTGTGTTCACACCTGTATTGTGTCCACACGAACTTAAATTTGCACTTACCATATCGATTCAGGGTTCAATGAGCAAGGGGTATATTTGGCTGCCATTCGGCGACAGTTCCCCTCCCCGACTGGGTTGTTCAAGTTATGGGTAGGTAGGTAGGAAAATTATTTTATTTTTTCTTCAAATAACAAATTCTACTTAAAATTTCAAATATATTCAAATGATGCCAGTTTTACATAAACTCTTGTTGATTGTAGACCAAAAAAAAAAAAAAAAATTGAACAGCAACTGTCGATAAAATTTTTTGGGTAGCAGCAATTTTAGCGGGTCGGTCGTGGGAGGGGAAACAAACAATTTTTTATTTTTGGCCCTACAAGTCCATACCTCATCTAAGATTGCCAGAAGCAGGGAACATAGCTGAACATTGGACCCTATATACTAGTATGGGAAAAAATAAAGTCCAGATCTGAGATACCAGAGCAGGTGGGGGACTATCATTTTGACAGTGGACACATCTTGGATAGTCAGGAGCTTCCTGATAAAAATTGGGTCAAACTGACCTACATTTCATGTATGGGTGATTCAGGTTAAAGTCTTTGTTAAAAGAGCCCAGATCTGGGATACTAGTGCAAGTATATACAATGTTGGGGAGTGGATATAGCGTTTCCTCCTGTTGTCCGCTCGACTGTCATGAAGTAAAAGTCCATCTTTTCAACTACAAGTCTTCATTAAATGTGCATTTGTGCAAACATTCGTCTTCGAAAGTTCTTGATGGTGGTATAAATTTGGGTTACCTTACCTTCATATTATGCATGAATGTATCAGGTTAAAAGTTTTGTTTAAGTCCAGGGCGGTGTTTTATTGGTACACAGAAGACCTTCCGAAGAGCTTCTTTTTTGTTTTATTGGACCCAGAAGATATTCGAGAGAACTCCCGTCTCTTCTTTTTCAAAGCAGGTTTAGATGGAAGAGAAGAGGCTAATCACGTGATTTATGATGGCGTCGGATTGAAATTAATATATGCCCCTGACTTATTATCAAGGGGCTATAAAAATGAAATTAGTTACTATCTATGATAATGCGTGTAGTAATAGCTCTGCACATGGTTATGACGGATGTAGCCTTGATCGACATCTAGCAACTAATTCCGCTTAAACCTGAGTAAGGGGCCGTTTTGAACTCACTATGAGCTATTGTTTATTTTTGAAGACCTCATGGTGACTTCAAGATGAAGAAAGACAATTAAAGCGTCGTTCAGTTGTTGGTTTTCAACAGGTATTTGTTGAGTTTGTCTCCTGTACATTCACTCCATATCCCCCTTTTTATTCACCTTTAGAAGCATAACTGGTTCATTTTGGTCTTGTTCATCGTAGTTGAGTGGACGTGCAGTATACAAAATTATATGTTGAAAGAAAGCCACCTTTATTTTTAATCTCTCTGTTGAAACATTGCTTTACCTCTTAATTTATTTATTGTCCGTTTTGTTAGTGATACATTGAGTATTTGTGAATGCCATTTCATATTTGCTTTAAGGGGACTTGCAAAAAGACCTTTTTCCAGAAATCTTCAAAAGGGGGACTTTCTTCGCCGGTAATAAAGACTTTTCCCAGAAATTACTGAACGTTGACTTACACCAGTGAAGCAGCTTCCGAAAATATTGTCAATGTTTCATCCTGTCCTGGATTGAACATTGTATCGTCCTCCTCTGTGTTGTGGAGGTCTATAATATCTTCCATCATAAGAAAAAGTGTGATGTGTTCCGATATATTGGAATCTTCTGTGTTTTGTTTACTTTTCAGAGAATTTCTTCTGAAGATCTTCTTTTCTATTCGATTGGAACAGTCTTCTGTTGATACTCTCTTTTTCTGTTCGTTTGCACCGCTCTTCTGTAGATATTCCGGACAGGTCAGAAGAGGTCCAATAAAACACACCCCAGATCTGAGAGCAGGTAGAGGAGTATTATTATATCCCCGCAAACAAAGTTTGGGGGGTATATAGGAATCTCTGTCCTTCCATGTACCTTGTCAGCGCATGTTCTCCTAAACGGCTGCTTGGATTTTCTTGAAATGTTACAGTTGTAGTACACCTGAAGATGTGCATGAAGTCATATGGTTGCTGCCGGAAATTTTGAAGGGGAGATGATTTGTTTGAATATTTTCTCGAAAAGGGGTAGGACGAACCTTGTCAGCACATGTTCTCCTAAACGGCTGCTTGGATTTTGATGAAATGTTACACAGTAGTAGTACACGACCTGAAGATGTACATGAAGTAATATGGTTGCCTTCTGAAGTTTTGAAGGGGAGATAATTTGTCTTTGAATATTTTCTCAAAAAGAGGGGGGGGGGTGGAGGACAAACCTTGTCGGTAAGCTCGTAAAGCTTTTAGAATTTTGAAGAAAGTTTACTTACCCAAAAGGAAGGATACTATGCAGATTTGCGTAATGGAATATGTTTTTTGTTCAACCCCATGAAGGGGAGATAATTTGACTTTATTATACCCAACACAACAAAGTTGCGGAGAGTATAATGCTTTTGACCCGTCTGTCAGTCAGCCCTGTTCTTGTCACTGCAACTCCTGTAACTGCTTGATGGATTGCTTTCATATTTAGTAGGATTGTTGGTCTTGATGTGTAGATGTGCATATTGATTGGATAATTTTTGTTGGAATTCTACTTAGCAACCACATCTTAATATAGGCTTAATAATAATGACAGTGGAGTGAGCAAGCGAGACACTAGGTTCCGTGGAATCTTTACAAATTATTTTAGAAAAATACCCATTGTTGAATTTTGTCACAGATATGTTTTATATTGTACATGGAGTACATCATTTGTAGGGAAAACTCAGGATTCAGGACTTTCACAGGTTGCATTTGCATACTGCATGGGTTTTTATTTTGAATAAATAATGAAAAAAAATACTCATATTTTACTCTTATAATTTTTAGCTCAACTGGCTAGGGTGATCAAGCTTTTGCCATCACTTGGTGACAGTCGTCTATTATAAACTTTTCATTCAAAGATCTTTTACTCTGAAACTACTGAGCCATTTTGAACCTAACTTTGTTACAATACTGACCTTTAAAAATGAGTATTGCAAGTCAGCACTTCATCAAAGATGGCCTTCAGTGGGTAACTTAGCTTAAAACTGGACCTTATATTCAAAGAGCTTCTCTTCTGAAACTACTTGGCTAATTAGAAGCAATCTTGGTCATAATAGTTGTTTGGCCCTTTAAAAAATGTGTCCAGCAAGTCCATGTCACATCCAAGGTGGCCATTAGCAGGGAACTTAGTTTAAAATTGGACCCTATATTCAAAGAGATTCTCTTCTGAAACTACTTTGCTATACTAATTAAATGCAATCTTGGTCATAATAGTCCTTTTTGGCTCCTTTAAAAAATGTGTCCGGCAAGTCAAATAGTCATATCCAGGACACCTGCCAGTGGCCATGGGAAACATACTTTTAACATTGGACCCTCTGGGAAAGCATTTAAAGATCTTCCTGAAGCTGCAGACTCCATTGAAACCAAACATGGTCAAATAGTCCTAGGGTGGTCACCTTTCAAAATTGTATCTAGCAAGTCTGCACTTCATCCAAGATGGCTGCCAATGGGAAACTTAATTTTACATTGGACCCTTTACTCAAAGATCTTCTCCTGTGAAACTCTTGGGCTAATTGGAACCAATCTTGGTCATATTTGTCCTTCATTGGATTTCTTCTTAAAATATGTTTTCATTGCATCAGGAATGGCTGCCAGAGGGACTTAGTTTAACATTCGTTCCTAGGGAGGAAACATATTTAAAGATCCTCTCCTCTGAAACTACTTAGTCAATTAGGAATTGAACTTGGTCATAATGGTCCATCGTTGGTCCTCTTCTTAAAATATGTCGGATTCACATCCAAGAAGGCCACAAGCAGGAATATAGTTTAAAACTTGACCCAATTGGAAAGCATTCAAATAAAGATCTTCTCTGAAAATACTTGGCCAGTTGGAGCCAAAGTTACCACAATGGTCTTTATATGGTCCCCTTCAAGAAAGGTGATAGTACATCTGCATGTGATCCAAAATTGCTGCCATTGGGGAACTTAGTTTAACTTTGGATCATATGATATCAATGTTTATTAACAAACTTGAAAATGAGACCCTTAATCATTGACTGTATATGTCAGCTATGGCCCAGGTGAGCCATACAGGCTTTTGAGAGCCTCTTGTTGGTGAGAGTTAATGGGACTTAGCAATTGACTTCTACTCAGATCCATCAAGTAAAGCACAACTCCTCTGAAACTGTGAATAGGCTTAGCCGATATGTTAGGGCAGGGGGTTTGTGAGCCTGCTTACTAAGGTTCTTTCATTGCAAGAGTCCAGATATAATATGTAACAACTCGTACAGAATTTATATCTTGTCTGTAGATGTGTCTTGTACACTTGTGAAGCTCCAGATAAAAATTCAGTCACTTTTACCTACATTTCATGCATGTGTGACTTGGGTTCAAGTTTCGTGAGATTACAGATCTCAGATACTGCAATCCTTAGAGGAATAACATTTTGTCAGTAGATGCCTCTTGCAAAGTTATGCAGCTCCAGACAAAAATTGGGTTACTTTGTCTTTTATTTCTTGCATGAATGACTTAGGTTAAAGATTGTGTTTCACATACTGGATCTTATATGCTATAAGTTGAAGAGGATTAATCTTGTGTCTATAATAGGTAGTAGGGTCCTGATTGAGATTAGAGATAAGGTCACCTCAACCTAAATTTCATTCATGACTGGCTCAGATTCAAGCCATTTAAGAATAATACTATACAAACAAACAACAAACTGGTGAGGTCTGCCTTATATCCAAGATGACTGCCAGCGGGAAATATTATCTTAACATTGAACCCTATTGGAAAACACATTCAAAGATCTTCTCATCTGAAACTGCTGAGCCAATTGGAACCAAACCTGGCCACAACATCCCTTGGGTGGTCCCCAGCTACCAAAAAAGATATTTTTCAGGTCTGAGTTATATCCAAGATGGCCTCCAGTGGGAAACATTGTTTTAACACTGGACCCTATGGGAAAACATATTCAAAGATCCTTTCATCTGAAACTACTTGGTCAATCGGAACAAACCTTCGTCACAATTGTCTTTAAATACCCACATTTGAAAAATATTTCTGGCAAGTCTGCATCAGATTTAAGGTAGATCGCCACTAATGCACGGCGCATTTGATTGGCGCATTTATATTACACGAGTCAGATGCAGAATTTACTTGATTTTCGAGCTGGAATATTCCTGTATTGGCCTATACATTGTGAGGTCATAATAGATTGACATACTTTCCCACGAATTAGCTCCCTTTTCCCGTAAATATTGTCTATTTCATAAACAATATACAATAAATCTCTTAATCGAACGGTGACATGTAGATTTTTTCAGCATAACAGTTGGCTTAAGTGTATATCTCTGAAATATATAAAAAATTTAAAAAATCTATCAGATATTTATTTTATATGAAAGATAAACAATAAGCATGTTCTCACAGTTCCCTATATATTCTTTGTAAATATTGCTGAAAAATACTAAATTTGGCCTGATTTTCAAAGCCAATTACAAAAAGATGATAGGTGACATATCATTTTTATTATACCCCCCGCAAACAAAGTTTGGGGGTATATAGGAATCACCCTGTCTGTCTGTCTGTCTGTCTCTGTCTGTCCGTCTGTCCACACTTCTCATAAGCGCAACTCCTCTTAAACCACTTGAAGGATTTTGATGAAACTTTACACAAAGGAAGGACACTATATGGAGATGTGCATGAAGGAATATGATTATTGTCTGAAACCAGGAAGGGGAGATAATTTGACTTTGACTTTTCGTTGATTCCCTATGTATGGGTTACGTCGTAAGCGCAACTCCTCTGAAACCTCTTGAAGGATTTTGATGAAACTTTACACAAAGGAAGGACACTATATGGAGATGTGCATGGAGGAATATAATTATTGTCCGAAACCAGGAAGGGGAGATAATTAGACTTTGACTTTTCGTTGATTCCCTTTGTATGGGTTACGTCGTAAGCACAACTCCTCTTAAACCACATGAAGGATTTTGATGAAACTTTACACGAAGGAAGGACACTACATGGAGATGTGCATGAAGGAATATATTTATTGTCCGAAACCAGGAAGGGGAGATAATTTGAATTTTACTTTTCGTTGATTCCCTATGTATGGGTTAACTCGTAAGCACAACTCCTCTGAAACCACTTGAAGGATTTTGATGAAACTTTACCCAAAGGAAGAACACTATATGTAGATGTGCATGAAGGAATATGATTATTGTTTGAAATCAGGAAGGGGAGATGATTCGACTTTGACTTTCGTTGATTTCACCTGCAATTATCTTTTTTTTTTCCCAAGAAAAAATTTTAAACATAGATATTGTGAAGTCAAACTGTTGGAAAGACACTTTTTTCATTGTAATCCTCTTGAAAAGTTGTTTTCAAAGTGTTGTAATGAAATTTCTCTAATGCTTATGATTTTGTGTAAAATGCCAGATAGGCTAAAAAAAGGGTGAATTTCATATTTGTCTGATTTAGACAGAGTATTTTCATTGGCATCTTTGTGAAAAGTTCTTTCTTGAAGATTATATCATTGTGTCCATACTTGTACTGTGTCCACACTTGTACAGTGTCCACACCTGTATTGTGTCCACACCAACTTAAATTTGCACTTACCATATCGATTCAGGGTTCAATGAGCGGGGGGTATATTTGGCTGCCATTCGGCGACAGCTCTTGTTTTATTTTTGGAACATAAAGGTTAAGACCTACAAAATATCTTAAAAGAAAAAAATTCTGTCTGATATTTTTATTAGGATTGAACTACCTTAAGATCATCTTCAGCTGAACATATTTAAACATTAACATCTGAAGAGATTGTAGTTTATTTGAGATTGCAAAAGACAATTTATACAGAACTTCAATTAGTTATTGATCAGATCTGTTATGTATCTGTTGATGACTTTTCACATATTTCCAAAATATAAAAGATAGAAGATAAGTTAAATTTCTTAAAATGTTCAGGATTTTATAAGCCAAATTTTTACAGTGTATGCTTTTTGTCTTGTATTTCTAAAATTTTTTATTAAAAAATAGGGTAGTAGATGAGCAATTAAAAACTATTTATAGCCTCCTGCTGTTACATGCATGTAAATCATATTGTAATGTTGTCAGTCTAACCTTTAGTAGCTTTTAACCTTTAGTCAACACATAGTTATAGCTTTTAACCTTTAGTCAACACATAGTTATAGCTTTTAACCTTTAGTCAACACATAGTTATAGCCCAGAAAGTTAGTCAACAGAGTTATAGCCCAGAAAGTTATAGTGAACACAAGAGTTAGAGCCCAGAAAGTTCTTTATATTTTACAGATTTGTATGATTGGTCAGATCCTAACAAGAAATGTAAAGTGATATCTACTTCAGTACAAAGACCTGGTTTCCAGAGACAGAGCAGTAAAACTGGTTCCCTTATCAACTGCAATGAACAGAAAATAGCTTTATTCAGACATGGAGAAAATGTATATGCCATCAATGAAAAGTGTCCACATGCAGGTAGTATTTTAGATATAATGGTTTAACTTGAAAGATTTGGGCATAGGTTAAAATGCAGTAATACACAGGCTACATTCCCATTGTATTATAAATGATCTTTTCTCTCTAATTTCTGTTTTCACGTTTACTGAACAGTTGGAGAAATGCGTTTCTTCTCTCTAGAGAGAATGTTGTTCTTGGCAAGTGATTAGATGAAATTCAGTTATGACGTCAAATATAATTTTGTGAAAAAAGGACCATGCCTGATGACATCACGCTCAAACAACATGTTAATTTCGGATTGTCAGAAAAGGGGGGTCCGCGGTCATGTTTTTTGTCCAAAATCTCCTTGAAATCATTAGAGAAATAAAATCTGCAACAGTGTCATGTGAGAAACGACATTTCTACACTGTCTGTAGTTAAATTGTCAAATATTTTAAAGGCTCGACAAGCCTTGTGTTTTAAAATTTAAAAAAATAAATATCTCATGTATAGAAATGCGGTTTTGGATTCTATATGTTGACATGTAAATTATTATTAATGCGGCTTTCCGAAAGTTGAAAAATTCTGCCGGTCATTTGGTCCGACAAGCAAGAAAAATTGCCGGACCGAAAATGAACTTGCCGGACCATTATGACGAAAATCCGAAAAAAAAATCGTGTTTTCTCTGTTCTGGTTCTGATGTACAAAATCGGAAGTCAGCCATTTGCGATTTCGTAGTCAAAATTGGATATAGCATGTATTCTAAAGCAAAAATCTAATAAAGAAAGCAAGGAATGTTATAGTTTAAAGACCGGTTGAAACATTTTCTATCGACATGCAAATAAACAGAGGCAACAACCAATGGACAGATGAAATCTCTTGCCGGTCCTCTGGTCCGACACGGATAATTATTTGCCGGTCCAGACTCAAAAATGCCGGTCCAGACTCAAAAATGCCGGTCAGGACCGACAAACCGGCACATTTCAGAAAGCCTGTAATGCTTACAACAGGGTATTATTTAAAGTTTGAATTAAATGTATAAGAAATGTTTTCATACAGTGTGTAAACTAAGAAGGAAATTTGTTGCTAAATCAGGATCCATACTTAAAATGATCAATGCTCAAAGAAATCTATCAAAAATTCAGCTTAGTTCTGAATAAGGGGCTATTATAAATATGGAATATAGGACATTTTGTTTTTGATACGGCTTTATCACGGCCAGTATCAAGTGAGCCCGTAAGGGCGATCTTGATGCGATACGCCGTGATAAAGTCCGTATCAAAAACAAAATGTCCTATATTACTTTTATCGGTAATTCACAAAATGATAAATAAGACTCTATTAAAAATTGAAATAAGCTTAAATTTCTATTTAAGCACAGTTAATATATGTTATATTGCAAAAATTTATATGCATTCTACGTTCAACGTATTATGCGTATGAACACGACAAATAGTACAAAACATGTCGTCAGCATAGCAACCGGCACATGACGCCTTCACAGTGACCCGATATTTTCGTGATAGTGTCCAGTTTGGTGATACTGAGAATATCAGTCTCTGTAGATCAAAGAAATTCATACAAATTACCGATAATTAACCTTACTTCATACAGCTTTAATTTTTTCTCAAAGGAATCCTTATATTGATTTCTAGAATCAGTAAAAAAAATGTGCATTACTCCTTACTGATAAGTAATTTTGTGTCTTGTACATATATCAGTTTATTGCTACTAAATGACTTAATTTTCAATTTGTTCCATACGTATGACAATTCTTTTATCTCTTCAAACCACCATATCGGAAAAGATACTGTAATATGTAATCTTTGTTTTGAAATTCATAACAAAGTAAGGGAAAGTACTGGTAGAGTTCTAGTTAAACTTCACAAAAGTCAAATTCCTGGAAAATGTTTTGAAATTACCTCCCTTGTTTAAATTTTCTCTTTAGTTCAAATTATCATATGAAACAAATACCTTCCTTACTTAAACATTAAAAAAATACTAATTTAAGAGAATGGACTCATTACTTGCATTCAAAGCAGGATATTTAGAGTGTTTGTACCTTTCTATACCAAACAAGACCAATTACATGTCTGGACCTATATCACCGCAACTCATGTTCAACTGAGAAAAGGTTGGTTTTTTTTTTCAATGTAACAGAATGTCATGTATAGGTTTGCCAATTCGAACATGTATTCATTTACCTTTTTACCAAAACATTCTTCAAATACAAGTTATAAATGAGATTATATTAAGTTCAACCCTATTCACCGTGTATACAGGATATAGGTACCAAGACTGGTTTTCATTTAAATTTCTTGTACCTACTAGTATATCCTGTGTACGAATGATACATGGTGCTATTACTGTAATAGACAAAAAAAGTAATAACAGACAAAAAAAAGGAAGAAAAAAAAAGCAAAACTAAATGTACAAAGTTGAACAAAGCATAAAATGAAAATAGTCTATATCACTTCAGTGAAAACCATGCCATACAGAGTCTAATTATATAAAATTAATACAAACAAAAACCAAATTGAACAAAGAAAATTTGTGAGAATGTGAACAATAAAGATTTACAGTAGAACTTTGATGACTCCAACTGCAATATCTCGAACACCATGGATGTCTCTAACCCATTTTCTGGTTCCTTTGTTCAAGTTTGAACATAGTTTGACCTCAATAGCTCGAACACCCCTCTAGCTCGAACTATTTTCATTGGTCCCTTTGGTGTTTGAGCCATGGAAGTTCGACTGTATTTACAATTAATTTAGTAAATCACTGCAAATGCTTTTTAATCACATTTAAAAAGTTATATATAAGAATGAGTACACATGCTTTGACAATCAAAACAGGAAGGTATAACTGACTGTTCCCGCTCACAGACTGACCAAAGAGTCTGCAAATACTGCAAAAAGGTTGTTGTAACTGAAATACATTTTATTTTGTAATGCAAATGTTTCAAGGAAAGGTATGCTAATGTTAAGTAATAACAACAGTTTATCTGATGAAGAATTTATTAAAATAACTTCTAAACCCACAAAACTTAGAAGAAACCAACGGTATTTGCACATTATAAAATGAAATGTTGACCAGATACGACGTTGAGTTAACAAAATATTTAAGAGTCTCCTTCCTGAGATGTTGAATATACTAGACGTACTTAGATATTCTTTTTATGGCTATCTATCTATATTTTGCTGGTATATCTTTCTTTATATGTTGTTGCTTATGAATGTACCTTAATTGTACATGTATCACATGCTATGTCCAATAAAAATATTTGAATAATAAGGGTGATAACACTTTTTCAGTAAGGGGGATAACTTAATAACTTAAAGGCATATCCTACTATTGTTTCTGCGCAGTTTGCTACTGTTTTGTAGTTCCTTAATGACGTCGCGAAATTCCCACAAACTTAGCTTTAATGTTTTGTAATTCATTTATGACGTTGCAAAATTCCCGCGAATTTTTCCTGGTACATGGAACCGACGTAAGGGTCAGTTGTAACACGTACTGAATAAACGGGCACATTTAAATTAAACACTCTGTAGACCACTTCATTAAATAGTTTGCCAAGAATTGTATTGTTATAAAATGACAATTTTTTTTGTTGCATTTTCAAAGAAACCTTCAAACTTGTGGTGTAGATACAGTCAAATGAATAGATCTTTTAGGTAGTATACCTTTTTTTGTTACTTCCACCTTCACCCCGCCAACAGAAATTGATAAAAGAAACGAAAATGAAGAAATATACAATTTCGAGAAACTCTGAAAGACGTCAAATGTGTTCATATTATTTAAATATTGTTATTACAAAGAAAATATAACAGTTAATATCTACAATGGATGAAAGTTACAAAAACCGGCTTTTTTATTCCCGCCATTTTCGGTCTTGACATATTTTTTGCAAATATCTTCTTCCATGATTCGGTGACCCCATTTTTTGATTTACTTAATCCGTTCAGGATGTAAGTCTCTGTCTTCTGTGAAAAAATTATCAAATTATCATTGGTCAATTTTTTGCGATCGGCGATTTTGTCATATTCCGAGTATCCGACAAAAATGGCGGGAACTTGAAACTTGAGCCGTTTTGACAAAAAATTGCATTTTTTTTCTGTTATTGTTATTTATTGCTTTTGTACACACCATGAAGAATTAAAAAAAAATGAAGTTCACTCGAAACGAAATAAATAGTAAAAATATAGGCCAAATAGTATATAATCGATACCTTCAAAACAGGTAAATAAAGATGACGTCATAGCTCTAAAACTAAGTCAGTGACCCCCTAATTTTTTTAGCTCAATTTAAAGCTTTGATCATCAAAAAAGTACAGATTGAATATCAAGAAGATATCATTGGGAGTTTAAATAGTAGGATTTGTCTTTAATCTTACTGGGAGTAAAAATCTTTAATTACTTTCAGGTGGGCCTTTGCATCTTGGTGATATTGAAGAAATCTCAGGTGATACTTTATGTGTGAGATGCCCATGGCATAGTTGGAGATTTGATCTAGAAACTGGAAAAGTAAAAATTCCAAAAGGACAAGACCGTGTAGCCAAGGTATATCCTGTTACAGTGTCAGAAAATGGACAGTTATCAATAGGATTTGATGAATTTTCATCGAAATATTTTACTGGAGAAGTAGAATTTTAATTAGTTTTTCTTCTCTTTTTAGTTTTACCAGATTCTTGCCAGTTTGATAATGACGTTAGTTAATTGTTGCTTGTGATATAAACACAAGTTCAGTTGATAAGATAATGTCTAATTCCTCACATGAATTATATATTTTTGTATAGATGTTTTAATATTCATGGTTGTGCTTTTGTATTTTGTTTTTTATTACAGTCTGTTTTATGTCAGGATGTTAGCCTCTTATTAAAACTGATCAAATTCTTCCACTTATCAGAAGCTGCATTACAAAGTAAGAAAGTTCCCTATAATGGCCAACATAATAAGGAAAAAAGAATAGGATTTGGTAATTTTTTCCCGATTTTGAAAGGGGTGGTGGTATGTTTCAATATGTATATGTTATCTGGATTTTGACATCTGTGTATCGTGAAATATCATCCCGCGAGCCAGAATATGAAGCACAGGGGCGAGTGAGCGCAGCGAACGAGCCCCAAGCTTCATATTTTGGCGAGCGGGATGATATTTTACAATATTCCAGCTTTCAAAATTCAGATAACTTGTTTATCGTCTTTTATTTCGTATTTCTATAGAATACTTTATTAGGTTTTGTGTCAAATTCTCCTAAGATTGCGCGGGGAATGAGGTTCATTCCTTTTTTACAAAAGGGGAAATGTTTTGTAGTTATTTTATGACTGCTCAATATTTTTTGTCGGCTAACGTTATTAAATTTTGAATTTTTTTATTGACCCATGTTAGAAAATTGAAATAAAGTTCAATTTTTCATAGCAGAACCTTTCCATTGTTACATTTATCTTCCAGTTCCTATGCACTTTTATGACGTCACAATGTAAACAAAATGGTGGCTCTGCTGAAGTTATCACTGACCTAGTTTCCGTATTTTTTCGAACGTCTCGTTTGTATTTTTGTCTACTGGTGACGGTAATTTGTTTACAAAATCGAAAACAGAAAACATAACAGATTCTTTATTTAATTAAAATTTATTTCATGAGTAACGGATAAAAAGGATAGCGCTTGTCAAACGTTAGGAGAAATTCCTTGATAACTCCAGGTCAACCTCTTGATAAGTTCGGGTCAACCGGATATGGCTTTTGCGGAAGTGCTGTGCAGGCTGAGATAGGCGCAGGGAAAGACGATAAGTATATATATTGTTTTGTTGAGTTTTGCATGGTTATAATTATGGTGATTTCATTCAAGAATTATTGTTTTGTGATTTAGACATCTTTTATATGTTTATGGTGAGAGAAATTTTGTTTTATGAAAATTGTATTTTAATTTTTGTTATTATGGACAGTTGTTACTTTTTATCTCGAAGCCATGAAATGGCTGGAGAGATATTGATATGGCAAGAAAAAATCACATGCCCCGCATGAGGCTTCAAGCCTATTAACAGCTCTAAAAGATGATCTTCGTGCTTCCGATAAAATATAGTGCGCAAGTTTCTTTCAAAATCGTATACATTTAGTATTTAAGTTATAGTTCTTCATTTTCTTGAGTTGAAAACAGTGTTGTTTTAATAAATTGAAAACAATATGCATGATTATCAAATTCCTCGTTTTTTTTTATATTGCGTCTCGGATCAACCAACTTGTCGCGCAGTAATTTGCGAGATGAAAATAACATTTGTTTACCTGTGACAGAGTACTGCATATATTTATAGCAATGAAATCAGCATGCGAAATCACACTATCCGATTATTTTCACGTATTATGGAATAACTATTACATGCAGACGTATGTAGCAGTTCTTTGGAAGACTACGAAGTTTTGCCACATGTAGATTTTCAGGGCTTCGAGATTCAGCTCCATCGGAGCTTTGATTATTATTTATCTAGTCTTATACATGGTTTTAGTTCATGATTACATAACATACATTAGTCAAGATTGCAGAAAACTGGCTTCAACTTAATTAAATTTTTTACAGTGCATCAATGAGAAACATTGGTCGGTTATCTCCTTGTACCAAGTTAGTTAAAGTGGAGATAATTTTTATATTTAAATATCAAAAGAGGCTATTGATATGCTAATTAAAATTATCTCTACTTTGCACCATACAAAGGTTTCTCATTCACCAAAGCATCATGATAAATTCAATTTCTATTACTGTATCGTAAGATATCATAAGATATAGATTTAATTTTTGTTTGTTTTATATTAAGTAACAGGAAAGTCAAGAAGGATTCCTTTCTTAAGAGAATTTACCTCTTATATACACATATTTGTATTTTCAAACTTAAGGAACTTTTCCCTGAAAATTGTGAATTCTAAAGTGACCAATTCGAAAAAACAAAAGTTTCAGATAGATAGTGTTTTTATAATGTTGCATACTGTGACATAAAAATAAATCGCAATTATTACTGACTTGTTAATTGCCGTTTGTAAGGCAAACTGTTGAAAATCCATTTTTGTTTGTTTGTTTGTATGTTTGTTTTTTTTTGTTCAGCAAGCAATGAACTGCCATAATTATGCTAATTAGAATTTGTTTTTGTTAAGTCTTTTGTTAAAGATTGTTTTGATTTTAATACAGTGAAACCTGTTTAAACCAAACATGATATGAAGACCCTTTGTAACTATTTCTGTATATTTTAAACCTGTGTAAACTGAACTTCTGTCTAAACCCAACAAAATCTTCAGTTTCGGGGTTCGGTTTTGACAGGTTTCACTGTAATACATTAACAAATGTAAAGCTGTATTTTGATATATATGTTGTCTTTTTTGCAGTATAATTTTGTACACGTTATCCTTTTCTTCTTTTTATAATTTTTGATTTTTCATTGAAGTGCTTTGGCGAAAAGAAGGGTAGGCAATGGGCAAAGGGTGGAAATTATGACCCGAAATATCCATTGAAATTGTACTTCAGATATGGTCTGATTATTATACAATAAGTCATTAGACATGATTCTGGTAATTTTATTCAATCAGATGTACAGTAGTTGGCCATATTTAAGTTCCCAAAGTGAAATTTACCTGTGCTTTTCATGTAAAAACAGTCATTGTTTTAAAAAAATTCTTTAAGAGCTCATTTCTGATCTGATTTTTAGCTCACCTGGCCAAAGGCCATGTGAGCTTTTGCCATCACTCGGCGTCCGTCGTCCGTCTGTCCGTCCGTTAACTTTTATTCAAAAATCTTCTCCTCTGAAACTACTGGGCCAATACTTACCAAACTTGGCCTGAATCATCACCAGGGTATGCACTTTCAAGTTTGTGATTTTTATGTCCGTAGACCAAACAACATGGCCGCTGTTACTAAAAATAGAACATAGGGGTAAATTGCTGTTTTTTTGCAAATTACTCGAAAAACGTTACAGATATAAAAAATCTGACATGAGTAAAAATGATCAGCATGATGAGATCTATCCACTGTGCAATTTTAAAGAAAATCTGAAAACCCATCTCGGAGTTATAGCCCTTTTTCCGTAAAATTTTCAAAATTTTTGCATTTTTTATTTTTTATTTCTAAAAGTGTAACAGATAGAGGTCAAGTGTAAATTGCAAAAATGTTCAGCATATCAAGATCTACCCACCCTGAATTTTTGAAGAAAATCCATAAAACCTTGTAGGAGTTATTGCCCTTTTTTCACAAAATTTTTAAAATTTTTGTATTTTTCGTCTTTTATTTCCTATAGAAGATGAAGGTTAAGTGTAATTGATAAAATGTTTGCCATGTTGTGGTGACTTCAAAACTGATGTTGAAAATTGTTCATTGACTGCCATTTTCAAAATGGCCGCCATAAAAGGTGGGAAAATTCAACATTGTCTGATTTCAATGAAATTTGGTTTGCAAATAGATATTGATATTGCGACTTCAAAACCTGTGTTGAAAATTGTTCGTTGAACGCCATTTTAAAATTGCCGCAGCAAAGGCGGGAAAATTCAACATTGTCCGATTTCAATGAAATTTGGTTTCCAAATAGGTTTTGATGTTGCATCTTCAAAACTGATGTTAAAAATTGTTCGTTGACCTCCATTTTCAAAATAGCCGCCAAAAAAGGCCGGAAAATTCAACATTGTCCGATTTCAATGAAATTTGGTTTCCAAATAGATATTGATGTTGCTACTTCAAAACTTATGTTAAGAATTGTTCGTTGACCACCATTTTCAAAATGACCGCCAAAAAAAAGGCGTGAAAATTCAACATTTTCTGATTTCAATGAAATTTGGTTTCTAAATATAGGTATTAATGTAGCAACTTTAAAACCGATATTAAAAATTATTTGTTGACTGCCATTTCCAAAATGGCCGCCAAACAGGCTGGAAATTTCAACATTGCCTATTTCAATTTTTTTTTTTGTCCAAATAGATATTGATGTTGCGACTCCAAAACCGATGTTGAAAATTGTTGGATGACCGCCATTTACAAAATGACGTCTCGATTTCAAAACTGGTGTCAAAAGTGGTCCTTAGCAAGAATGTTATTTGTCAAAAAAGCCCAACAAAGAAATGTAGTAAAACATGATAAGACTTTAAATACTGTTCAAGATATTGGTGGTGTTCGAGGTCTGAAGATCAACTGTATAACTTACAGTGTTACCATGATTGTGGCAACTGAGAGCCAGGTGAGCGTTACAGGCTCCTGAGAGCCTTTAGTTGTATTTTTTATACCATTAAAATGAGCATCAAAAATATTTCCTCCTAGTTATTTGAAATAATTTTGTTTTCAAATGTGTTTTTTATTGTAATGATTTAAATACAGACTGGAATTTTGACGTAACAAATTATTATATAATGTATAGAAAAATTTTACGTTGTAATTTTGAGTTAAGTTTAAATGGTAACAAAATGAAAACTATTAAACATAAAATTATTTCTAAATTACTGGGAGAAACTATTCGTCATACTTTTTTTAGCAGTATAAAAAATACAAAAATCCGACAAGAAATAAATTCTGCAGAATTTTTAGCTCACCTGGCCAAAGGCCATGTGAGCTTTTGCCATCATGCGGCGTCCGTCATCCGCCCTTAACTTTTATTCAAAGATCTTCTCCTCTGAAACTACTGAGCCAATACTTATCAAACTTGGCCTGAATCATCACCAGGGTATGCTCTTTCAAGTTTGTGATTTTTATAACTGTAGACCAAACAACATGGCTGCTGTTACTAAAAATAGGGGTAAATTGCTGTTTTTTTTCAAATTACTCAAAAACCATTACAGATATCAAAATTCTGACATGTGGTAAAAATGATCAACATGATGAGATCTACCTGCCCTGCAATTTTGAAGAATATCTGTTCACCCGTCTTGGAGTTATTGCCCCTTTTCCGTAAAAATTTCAGTTTTTCGTTACTTTTAGTCTTATATATTGAAAATGGTAGAAGATAGAAGTGAAGTTTATGTAAAAAAATGGTCAGCATAGTAAGATCTACATGTCCTGCAATTTTGAAGAAAATCTGACAACCCACATAGGAGTTATTGCCGCTTTTTCTTTGAATTTTCACAATTTATTAACCATTTTACTTTCATTTCAAAAACTGTTTGAGATAAAGGTTAAATGTGAATTGCAAAAGTGTTGAGGTTTTCCAGAACTACGATTTCTGCATATGTCCAGCAGGTTCGCTCACAATTCATGTGTAAATTCAACTACTCATACAGTTTTAAGTAGAATTTTTATGTATATAATGAAGATCAGAGCCTTGTTTTTGAAGCAATCATTCTTATAGTCTCTTTGACATATTTTTAAAACTTGATATTTATACCAGCGGCAAATGAGCTTTAGGCATGTTTATAGGAATTAACCTGTCTTGTCAGTCAGTTTATTTCTCTGATCATCTGTCCACACTTCTTGTAAGTGCAACTTCTCTTAAACCACTTGCAGGATTTATGTAAAATTTTACTTAACATACAGAAAGGACACTATATGGATATGTGCATGACGGAATATAATTATTGCCTGAAAACATGAATTTGACTGAGTTGTCATTGATTCCCTCTGCAACGATTACTGCGGTACCTTGTAAGCAAAATTCTTCTTTAACCTGTTGAAGGATTTGGGTAAAACTTAACACCATGGAAGGACACTCTATGGAAATTTGCATGAAGGAATACAATTTTGGTCTAACATCTTAAGGGGAGATAATTTTGACTTATCATAGATTCCTATTTGGACTTGAACAATTTTCAAAGAAATAATTCAGAGGGTAGATATTATGAAATAAAGATGCGGGGAGGAAATTTTTGTAATTTTTAGCTCACCTGGCCTAAAAGGCCATGTGAGCTTTTGCCATCACTTTGCGTCCTTCGTCTGTCATCCGTCCGTTCCTCAACAATTTCAAAAATCATTTCCTATGAAACAATTGGGCCAACTGTAAACAAACTTGACCTGAATCATCACCAGGGTATGCAGTTTCAAAATTGTGTGCGATTAGTCCAAAGATCAAACAACATGGCCGCTGTCACTAAAAATAGAACATGGGGGTAAATAGCAGTTTTTTGCAAATAACTCAAAAATCATAACAGATATCAAAAGTCTGACAGGGTAAAAATGATCAGCATGGCAAGACCTACCCGCCCTGCAATTTTGAAGAAAATCCGAAAACCTGTCTTGGAGTTATTGCCCTTTTTTCGCATAATTTTCAAAGTTTTGAAATTTATAATTTTTTATTTGAAAAACTATAACAGATAGAGGTCAACTTTAAATTGCAAAGATGGTCTGCATATCAAGATCTACCTACCTGGTAATTTTGAAGTAATCTAAATACCCATATAGGAGTTATTGCCCTATATTGGTCAAATTTATGCAATTTTATACTTTTTGTCATCAATTTCAAAAATCTTCTCCTCTGAAACTGCTGAGCCAATTGTAACAAAACTTGGCCTAAAGCATCACCAGGATACACCAGGGTATGCAGTTTCAAAATTATATTTGATTAGTTGGCTGATCAAACAACATGGCCGCCATTGCTAAAAATAGAAAATAGGGGTAAATAGCAGTTTTTGGCCAATAACTTGAAAATCGTTACAGATATCAAAAATCTGACAAGGTTTAAATGATAAGCATGATGAGATCTACCTACAGTGCAATTTTGAAGAAAATCTGAAAACCTGTCACGGATTTATAGCCCTTTTTCTGTAAAATTTTCAAAATTTTTGTAATTCTTATTTTTTATTTCAAAAAGGTTAACAGATAGAGGTCAAGTGTAAATTGTAAAAATGTTCAGCAAATCAAGATGTACCCACCCTGAAATTTTGAAGAAAATCCAAAAAGCCTTGTAGGAGTTATTGCCCTTTTTTCACAGAATTTTCAAAATTTTCATATTTTCTGTCTTTTATTTCCAAAACTATAGAAGATGAAGGTTAAGTGTAAATTGATAAAATGTTTGCCATCCTGTGGCGACTTCAAATATGGTGTTAAAAATTATTCGTCGACTGCCATTTTCAAGATGGCTGCCAACAAAAGGTGGGAAAATTCAACATTGTCCGATTTCAATGAAATTTTGTTTCCAAATAGATATTGATGTTGCGACTTCAAAAATGGTGTTGAAAATTGTTCGTCGACCATATTTTCAAAATGGCCGGAAATTCAACAGTGTCTGATTTCAATGAAATTTGTTTTCCAAATAGGTATTGATGTCACAAATTAAAACCGATGTTAAAAATTGTTCATTGACGGCCATTTTAAAAACGGCCGCCAAAAAAGGCGGGAAAATTCAACATTGTCCGATTTCAATGAAAGTTGGTTTCCTTCAAATAGATTTTGACGTTGCGACTTCGAAACAGGATTTGAAAATTGTTCGTTGACTATATTTTCCAAACGGCCACCAATAAAGGTGGGAAAATTCAACATTGTCCGATTTCAATGAAATTTGGTTTCCAAATAGATATTGATGTTTTGACTTCAAAACTGGATTTAAAAATTGTTGACCCCCATTTTCAAAATGGTCGCCATAAAAGGCCAGAAAATTCAACGTTGTCCGATTTCAATGAAATTTGGTTTCCAAATAGGTATTGATGTTGCAAATTCAAAACTGATGTTAAAAATAGATTGTTGACCACCATTCAATGAAATTTGTTTTCCAAATATGTAACGATGTCGCTATTTCAAAACCGGTGTTGAAAATTGTTTGTTGACTGCCATTTTCAAATGGCTGCCAAAAAAGGTGGGAAAATTCAGCATTGTCCAATTTCAATGAAATTTGGTATCCGGATAGATAATGATGTTGCGACTTCAAAACCTGTGTTGAAAATTGTTCATTGACCGCCATTTTCAAAATGGCTGCCAAAAAAGGCGGGAAAATTCAACATTGTCCGATTTCAATGAAATTTGGTTTCCAAATAGATATTGATGTCGTAACATAAAAATTGGTGTTAATAATTGTCATTGACCTCCATTTACAAAATGATGTCTCAACTTCAAAACTGGTGTTGAAAGTGGTCCTTAGCAAGAACCTTTTTTGTCAAAAAAGCCCAACAAAGAAATATAGTAAAACATGATCAGAATACAGTTCAAGATATTGGTTACAATGTGAGCTTGGTTGTAGCAACTGAAAGACAGGTGAGCGATACAGGCTCCTGGGAGCCTCTGGTTTTTTCTTGGCCTCACAATGAAAACTTCATGGACATTTTCATTAAACCTGTACTTTCCATTTAACTCTTTTTAAAACTCTTTTCCCAGATCGCAAATTAACATATACCTTTTTGTGAGATATTTCACGAAAATTTGGTTAAAAGATTTGGCTGCATCAGATTAGTTTGCTGTCAACAAACTTTAAACTGAAAGCAGTTCTTTGAAATTTTTTTTGAAAGCAGCTAAGATGCAGTAATACCTACAAAGTAAGCTTACTTTAACAGAGTTTTATTTTAAAAATCAATCTAAGGATGCAAATCACAGCTATATTTGTGGCTTTGCACAAGCAAGAGCTGTCACAAAAATCTCTCCTTTTCAATGTGTGAATCTCATGTTTCAGCCTAAGTTGATGAACTTCATAAACAAACATAATTTTTGTCATATCTCATATCACACTAAATAGTGTTGAAGCCTGGAATGTGTGTATAATATAGAAGTAACTCCAATATTGGTGAATTATAATATTGGAAAATAGCCTACATCTGGATTCCCTTTTTTCATTTATTAGCTCACCTGGCCAAAGGCCATGTGAGCTTTTGCCATCACTCGGCGTCCACCGTCCGTCCGTCCGTCCGTTAACTTTTGTTAAAAAATCTTCTCCTCTGAAACTACTGGGTCAATGCTTACCAAACTTCACCTGAATCATCACCAGGGTATGCACTTTCAAGTTTGTGATTTTTATCTCCATAGACCAAACAACATGGCCGCTGTTACTAAAAATAGAACATAGGGGTAAATTGCTGTTTTTTGCAAATAACTCAAAAACCATTACAGATATCAAAATTCTGAC